>CM040463.1:24245593-24295562 GCA_022758105.1 Pangasianodon gigas | reverse complement strand
AGCACTGACCATTATGGCCAAACAGTTCAATTTTTGCTTCATCTGACCAGAGAACACTCCTCCAAAAGTCTGGAGATCACCTGCAAACATCAGTCTGGCATTTTTATGCCAGAGTAGGGACATCTTCCTTGCATGACATCTTTTTAGGCCACGGTGAGGTAGTAATCTCATACTTTGGTAACTGATGCCTTCTACTCCTTCATCAGTTCCTGTGATGTTGTTTTGGGGTTCAGTTGAACCTTTTGGACCAAAGTTCATTCATCCATGGGAGGTTATTTGTGCCTCTTTCCTGAACAATGCAATATCTGTGTGGTCCCAAGATTTTTATATTTGCATACAATTGATTGCTCAGATGCTTGTGGTACCTTCAGAGAAAGAAGAGCCACCTGCTGCCGCGGACAGCAGCAGGTGAGCCTCCACTAGCTGGATAGCTTTTTCTAGGGATGCTGGTTGGATGAACTGCTCCAGCACCACCAGATTGAGAACTCCTTCTGTGTCCTGCTGCTCTGCCAGCATCTACCACCAACAGAAGATGAACAGGCAGCTGGCCTCCGTAAATTTCAGGGACCGGAAATGTCATCAATGTTCCTGATAGCAAGGGCAGCCACCTCCAGATCCGTCTCTCTTTGGCTCATGGCCCCTACTTGAACGAAACACATATATAAGTAGACTGCCAGTAATAACACAAAGGTGGGAACAATCACTCGTCGCCTGCCGGGTCAACCCACCTCCTTTCTTTGTCTATAGCTGATGCTTGACCAACTCTATGCAAGCTTTGCACATCTGGATTTGAGCGGTTTTTTGTATCAGACAGGATGGGCTTCTTCAAGTCTGGGCTTTAGCTGGGCCACTCAAGGACATTAAAAACTTGTCCCAAAGCCAGCGTTATCTTGGCTGTATGCTTTGGCCCGTTGTCATGCTGAAAGGTGAACCTTGCCAAAGTCTGAGGTTGTGCAGACCTTAATGGCCTCTCTGTATTTGGCTCCATTCATCCTTGCCTCAATTCTGACCAGTCTCCCCCATCTCCACTGCAGAGAAGTACCCCATAGCATGATGCTGCCACCACCATGCTTCACCAGGGATGCTATTAGCCACTGATGAGAAGTACCTAGTTTTTTGCCAGACGTAGTGCTTCAGCCCAAAAAGTTAAATTATTTTCTTATCACACCGGAGAATAATTTTCCTCATTCCTTTTTCTGTCGGACTCATTTAATTGCCTGCCATCTGCATTTTACTGAGAAATGGCTTCTGTCTAGCCACTCTACAATAAAGGCCTTCTGAGGAGGCGTTCTGAAGCTCTGTTAAAGTGGCCATTGCAATCTTTCCTCACCTCCCTGACCGAGGCCCTTTTAGCCCAGTTACTGATTTTGGCCAGATGACCTGGTGGTTCCAAACTTTATGTTCAATTCATATACAGACATTCGAATATTTCTGGTCAATTTCTCCAAATATATTAATATATTATATTAAAACTAAATATGAGTTTGTGTTAAAACAGCTTAGATTTTTTTTCTGGTTGGGACAGTTGTATATTCATGTCATGTATAGCTATGGTGTATGTTCAGTTTATTCAAATGTATTTTGTTAATGGGATTGCCAATGATTATTTTTTAGTAAAACCTAATATAATAATAATCTCCAAAGTGAAAAAATGGCATTTAACAAAATAGTGGATGCTGATTACACTGATGAAAAAAGATAAATATTAACAATTTTAGGTGACTTCCTTAGGTCACAGCACAGTACAATATAAAATTACCACTAACAAACTTTAGCTTTGCCAGTAAAAATAATCAATCAGATCAATAATAAATCAATAAAACACTTGTAAGTATGTAAACTAAAAAATTTAAGTAATTAACTTGGGTAATTAAGTAATTAACTAAAATACAGCATGCCCTATCAATCATGTTCTAAGTATTAACTTCATTTTTTAAGAAATTCAACTTTGATGTGCTTTTAGTGTCATTTAACCATGTTGAGTTGACAATCCTTAAACAAGCACTATTTTCTGTGGTTCGTAATTCTTTGCCCTTTCATTCAAGTGTTTCTGATTCTTACTATTACAGCCATGCCTTGAAGCTTAACTGTGAACCAAAAATGTCAATTTATGATATGGAAATTACTTTTGATGAATAAAATAATCTGCAAACCAATAATCTGCAACCTTATATACGGATTGCTATTTTACAAAATTTCAGGTAACTTGATGAGAATGTCTGAGACCACAAACTGACCATATTGACAACATTTGCTGACCTCCGATTTAATTTGATTTTTAATCTGCCAATAGGTGCAGGTCTTCAAGGGCATCAAGCTGAATAAGAGAAACATGTAATGTGGGAGGCAACACAAAAGCCCTAAAATGTTCCCTATTCCATGCACTTAACTCCTTCACAATGTAACTCCACAACAACCATCTGAACAATTTCAGCAAATTTTGGCAAGCCACCAGATAAGCCATGAACAACAATCATGCTACGCCTACAGTTTATTCCATTAAGAGACATGTCCTTCCTAAGATGAACATGACTGAGTTTAGGATATGTCTGCTTAAGAGCCTCCACTACAGTTTGATTCAGAATGCCAACAGGGACAGTAGAGATGGCTGAGACAATCAAACCAGACTTGTCTATAGAGGATGACTCCAAGTGAAATGCCATCATAAATTGATGTTTCATTGCCAGAAATAAGAGTATGTTTTTGAAGTAGTATGTGTAATGAACAACCTGCTTGAAAAAGTTTAGTGTTCACATCCTTACTGAAGGACCCAAAAATGTAATCATTTGTGGATAGTGCTTCACATAAGCTTTCCAAATGACCCAGAAAAACCTCCTGCAACCTTGTCCTATTGTCATTGTTATGCCGAAATCGGCACTGAACTACATTACCCATCAGCCCCAGCATGTCACATGGCCCAGTGATCACTCACACCTGTTCTGTGTTACCCCTAATAAGCACTCTTATTTGAGTTCTGGTTTTTGTGTGTTTCTTTGTCAAGCTTTTGTTGTTGTTGTGTTTATGTGGTGTTGTGTGGTCCACAGCCTTGATCGTAGTCTGCCTCTTTTTGCCTTGTAGCCATTGTTTATGTTTACAGTTCTTGTTTTCACCGTTTTGGTTGTTTGTATTGCACCTTTTACAATAAAATCTTCACTTGCATCCACTGTCTCTACCTAATCGTGACAGAAAGCTTGACCAAACATGGATACAGCAGATTTTATTTTACCATCCAAGAAGCCCTCCTCCGCTGAGGACATTGCTCTGCCTCCTTGCTCCGCTGAGGATGTCGCTCTTCCTCCTTGAGGACCTCGCTCTGCCTCCTTGCTCGGCGGAGGATGTCGCTCTTCCTCCTTGAGGACCTCGCTCTGCCTCCTTGCTCGGCGGAGGACCTCGCTCTGCCTCCTTGTTCCACTGAGGACATCCCGCGGCTCCTCTGCCCTGCAGAGGATGCCATTACAGCTTTGCCATGGGCATCACTCCATCTGCCTGCTCCACCTCAGACATCACTACGCTACCTGGCTCCACTGAGGATGTTACTCTGCCTTCCTACTCCACTGAGGACTTCGCTCCCCCCTCCTGCTTTGCGGTGTATGTCGCTCCCCCCTCTGGCCTTGCAGAGGACGTTGCTCCCCCCTTAATGCTTAAATCTTAAGAGTGAAACATACTGCAGTGATCTCTTATCTTTGTCATCCAATAAACAGTACATTCAATTGGTTCCACAATTTTAAAATTTTCTCCTTTGTATGTTTTGTGCTTAAATGATGTTAAGGCAAGTTCTTCTCTTCTCTATTCACTGTGCAAAAAGACATACACATGTTTTTGGCATCAATATACATATATCTAGCATTGCATTATATGCAGCTGTAATAGTCCAGGATGAGGTCTTTCACCTTCTGGGGTATATGGTGCAGGGTCTGCAGATTCCATCAGGGCTACCTGTGCTGACCTTAAAGGCTGGTTGAGGGCTGTTGACAGATCTGGTCTCCCCAGAAAATTAAAGGCCTGGATCTATCACCATAGGATCCTTCCAAGAATATTCTGGCCCCTGATGATCCATGATGACCCCATCTCATGCTTTGAGAGGAAAGTCAGCAGTCACCATCATAGGTGGCTCGGGAATGCCTCACAGCTTGAGCAGCATCATGCTGCATGGGAACAGCAACAAACTCAAGCCTCCTTTCAGGTTTGTCAAGGAGGAGTTCATTGTGATGTGGGCACATGATCACCTACAGTACACCAAATCAATTGACCCCAAAGTGGCCAGGCAACGCAGTGAGTACTGGAAGGAAGTAGAAGGTGGCTGATGCAGTACAGGAGGCCAACCTGCAGCAAAAGGTCCTCTTGGGGAGAGTGGTGGAAGGCAGGGATGGTCTGGGGAGTACAACGGCTGCCCATTACAACACCACCAGTGAGAAGGAGAAACAGAGACTGGTGCACAAGAAAGTGTGAACTGCAGCAGAGGAAGAGAGAACAAGGACAGTGGCCATGAAACATCAAGGTGCCTAGATGAGGTGGGAACAGGCTTTAGGACATGGGGAAGTAGAATCCCCAAAGGATAAAATTTTTAAGCCTGGAACTCTATGATATGCTCCCAAGCTTGTCCAACCTGTTCACATGAAGCATAGTTGAAACACCCACATGTCCCATGTGTTCCAAACCAGGACCCTAGAACACATCCTGTCCAATTGTTCCAAGGCATGGGGCAAAAAGCAATACTGATAGCAGCATGACCAAGTCCTCAAGACTATCACTGAGGCAATCAGCAAGGGGATCAACAACAGGCAGGTCAACCTGATAGCCGAGGGACAGGGTTCATAACGGAAGGAAAGCAGCCAAAGCAGAAGCACTGGCCTTTTGGTCTGCTTACCTCAGCACGGGACTGGATGATGACAGTTGACTTGGAAATGCAGCTGAAGATTGCATCTCCCATTGCCCAGACTTCATTGAGGCCAGACCAGGGTGGAGATCAAGGTGCATGCCAGTTGAGGTGGGCTCAGTGAAGGCATTTCATACTCATACTAATAATGCTAACTTGCATGTATGCAACACAGTATCAAATAAGGAAATATTGATAGGGAGAGTGAGCATCAGCGCAATGAGAAAACACGAGAAACCTCATAACCTGAGATTAGGATTGAAGGTACATGTTTATTAGCTCGTTATAATCCTTGATAATGTTCTAAACATTGTTAAATTTAGGATTGCACAAATTGACTTTCACTCCTCTGTATTTATTTTGATAGTTTATAGTGGTAATTTAGTTGTAACCATGCTGCATTTTGTCTATTCTGTCTTGCACTGATTACACTAACTTTAGCACTGCTTCACCAGGGGAAGAGACTAATGGCGAGACCCTCCCCAGATAAAAACAATTCTGATTATTGCTTTTCTTTTGTATAAAGTTAAGAACTTCTCAAATTTTTCCATTATCCTCACCTGCTTCCTGCCTCTCTTGCTCCCAGAATTATTTGTGCAGGATTTTTTTGTCTGTTTCTTTAGAAAATGAATGGGTTGTGGGACAAAAAAAACTCTACGCACCATTGCTGTCTAAATGCACTGTTTATTTCTGCTGATTTGTGTGCCAGTAAAAAGAAAAACAAGCAATGCCCCACTTTTGAAGCAAGTATTTAAATGACAAGCAGTTGAACAATGTTCTTGGCCAACCAGAAACTTCAGAAGGAGAGCAGGGATCACAGGGATAATTTTCTTTCAGCTTTTCTCTTCCTTTTATTATTGTCCTGCCACTTGTTTGTGATTCACAGAGGGGAGCACATGATGTGCAGCTGTCTTTATTTGGGATGGATGCGTGAAGATATACTAACAGTGTGTGTCACCATTGTTAAACTGACCGGCCACCTTTGTTCACGTGAAGACCTAAGAAACTGTCTGCAAAAATGAAGCATGCCATTGACAATGACTGCATTATAGTGCACCAGTTTTATATATAATTATAAATGGCCACTTTATTAGACATCCCTACCTTTTTGGGCCTTGTAGCTATAGAAAGAGACTATAGCTTTACTTTTACCTTGAAAAAATTGTGCTAGTTATTCTCAAGGCTTTGGGCTGGACATTCTTCTTACTCAAGTAGTGACACTGAAATGTTTAAAAATCCCAGCAAAACTGCATCTGATTCACTTTGTTCATGTGCATCACTACCCAAATAATATCTGCAGTCAGCAGTGGTCCTGTAGTTCTTCCTTCCACTGATGACTAGGTCAAAGGGGCTGGTAAAATGGGCTACAGTCAATAATTGTACATATACACAATCATGCATTACATTTATTTAGGCAAAATGTGTGGAGGAAAATGAGAGAGTAACCACAAAGGGCACAGGCCTCATATTGCAAAGGGTGTGTGTGTTATGTGTGTGTGTGCAGCACAAGCAGCACACACCTGAGCCCCTTCTGGGGGATGCAGTTACAGTTCCTATTTTTTCTTTTCTACAGACATTCTCTCGCTTCCTCACACACACAGTGCAGCTTTAGTTAATCTTCACTTCTTTGAGTGAATCTGTGTGTGAGGGTAGGTGTGACTTCTCCCTGTTTGTGAAGAATAGGGCGAAGTAGGTAATGATAGAGCATAATGCATTCTCTGTTTTAGTTAGTGAAATGTGTTCTAATGCAGGCTCTTAAAAGACTCAAAAATTCTCAAAGTGCTTTGATTTGGTAAAAGTTACAGTATTATAATTATGAAAGACTAACTTTACAAAACAGGGACAGTGAAACCTGGGCTTTTCACTAAGGTATTAAATGTTTGGGTTACTTCTATCATAAGTAAATATACTTTTTTCACTGGTGCGCATGTGGAGCATAAACTCCATTAAAAACCCATCGAAATCACAAAACCACACTTTCTATATGCTGTGCACTTTATTTAAAATCATAATCTAGAAAGATACCATGATTGAGCAACCTGTAGCTGCATGGCAAAGTGTTTGTAAGCTATGATACTTATCTTACACCAACATGAGCAACAAAATAAACACAAACATCCCAGTTATTTACTGTCCCACTGCCTCATGTCAAATTTTGCCACCTTTCCCACAATCAAGCATACTGAAATCATTTTGCAGATTTCCTCCCTGCTCTAAGAAAGGATATCAAATTGTAGCTTCAGTGTTCACTGCTATGTCTGCAACAACGAAGTCAACACTTACTGCATGGGTGCCACTTTGAATGATTAAGTGGAATTCTCAGCAAACTGTCACAAACTGATGCCCTGCAATGATTGTGTGGTTGAGGGTTGTAATAGGAGTTTGACCACTGGATCGATGGCATTGTAGCAGGGCCAGAGTATCACACTTCTCCATACTCCTCTGTCCAAGAGCACACATACTTTCATGTTGTACATTAGTAGGAGAATACAAAACTCATGTGCTTTTGATGCTGAGAATAGTGGGTGTATCTTGGCTGTTGGTGGAATCAGGACCTTTAGGAGTCACGTGTGGCTTGATTAACCCCCTAGGCAATGGACTTTTCATGTGGCCAGTGGGCCAGCAGTTTTGAGATTTCCGCAATTGAGATTTGGCTTTGAAGGTGGTCCAAGTGGCATGGTCAGTCTTTCATCCCCACAGGGTACATCACCTTTGAGCACAGTGGCTGTCCTGACCCTCCGCTCTGTGGTTCATATCTGTCACATATGTGCACTCCTCCAGTAGCTTCTGCACAGTCTCAGCATCATCCATGGCATAAGTAAACACTTCTATGTCGATACTATCTTGCTCTGGATCACAACAATCTTCCATCTGACCATCAGATGATGGTCCATATGCAGCTTCCACTTCTAATATTAGGCAGGCATAGGCCATGGTCTTCTCTGACTAATGGTTAATCTTAGCACAACTTTCAATGCAGTGCAAGAACACCTTCCATGCGCCAGATCCATCAAACAGACTTGGTTGCAGCATTGGAGTTCTCTCCCTCTGAATGGCACCTTTATCACCACTATCAGATAATACAGCGTGATGCACATGCCTAGGCTGGGTGTTGCGTGACCTGGACCCTGCCTGTCCACTCTCAGAATTACTTTCAATGAGCTGAGCATCACATGGGGACTATGTGCACTGATTTTCTGTGGGGCGAGAATTGGCATTTGGCAGAATGGAAAGGGTTTGTGGATTTCACATCAGTAGCTGGCTGAGACATTTTGTCTGCTACTTTTAGCTTCACTTAATGTTCAAGTAGACTTTCACTGAGCTCAGTTTAGCATCAAATCATTTCAGTTTAGCATCCAATCGAGTTCATCAATGTAGAAAACAACTATCAAGAATCGTGCCAATTCATCTGTTAATTCTAATTTGCTAATGTTAAATGGTTATATTTCACTAAGTTAGCCTGTTTTCTTTCCTATTGCCAGGTTAGACTAACATCAGTTTTGATAGCTAACATAATTGGCTAGGCAGCATGTCAAATTCTAGCAAATGCTAAAAATTACGAACTTACAGAGATTCAGTGATGTATTCAGGCAAAATGACATACTTGCTTTAAAACAAAAATAACCTTCTATCAGTTTTAGATAAGTAATAAAAGTTACTTTTCACATTACAACATGACTACATTAACTTCATGAGATAAAAACATTTACTTTTTCCATTTTAATACTTGAGTTCATTTAAAAGCAGCAAATGTTTGACTTTCACTTGAGTACGTTTTTGGCTGAATAATTCCATTTGAATCATTCCTTTTAACTGAGTAAGATTTTGATACATCATCTATACACATTGTCTTTCACTTAAGTATAATTTCTCAGTACTTTGTCCAGCCCTGTTCCTGGGGGACTTCAGTACTCATAATTGGAATGATAGAGATACATACATGGTGTGACTGGTAGGAACAGCCTCCTGGATCTGAACCCAAGTGTTTATAAATGAGCCACAGATGATCAATAACAAAGACTTTGCTTGAACACAGAGTTGCATATAAGTGTACTTTGGCACTAGAGCACCTTGGACCAAAGGTCAATGATCGATTTTAATATTGTACCATCAGGCTTGAGGCCATATGTCTTGGACATTCTGGTAAATAGAGGGGCAGAGCTGTCAAATGATCACAACTTGGTGGTGTCTTGGATTTGTCACACAGGGCACAGACAAGATTTACCTAATACACCCAGGAGAACCTTCTGGGTTGCTTGGGAGCATCCATCAGAAGCTTCAGTGAAAGATAAATTTATGTGGCCATATATTTTGGTGAGGCAGGAAGACATTAATAATGACATAGACTCAAACAATTGAAGCCGAGAGGCTATCACACTTGACCCATGCCATAGGCTACTATCTAGTGAATGTTTAGAGTAACCCTGTGTCAGCAACACACAGTCATCCAGCATACAGTCTAGCAGCTCATTTTTGAGCAGTATTAGACATACCCTTGTTCAACTGGGAAATATAGCAGGTGTGTTTCCCATTGCCATTGTTACAGTGTGCGAGATGCACACAGAAGAGGTACTATCATTATCCAGGCTTGCCACGTTTCAGTAAAATTTCTCAAAGATCAAACTAAACCTGAAACTAGCCCAGAAAAAAAATCTTTGATTGGAATTAGAATTGGGCATTGACAAATACAGCTCCATAATTTCTCTTTCCCTCTCCCAATTTTTGCAAGATATATTGCAATATAAATGACTCTCCACATCATAGAACCACTGGGCCTCATTTGTATACAAACTGGATACAAACAGATTTATGCGTAGATTGTTTGTATGAGTGTTTACATAAGAAATTTGGTATTCCTGAAAATCCTGTAAATTCTATCCCACCTGCCCATATGGACAAGCCACCAATGCTCCCTTGATCCAAATGAGGTCTGGGTTGGGTCTAAATGGATTAGAGGCAGCTGGAAGAAGCTATGGCCAGAAGGCTGTCAGTGCCTCTCATGGCAGTAACCCTAAAACAAGTTGGTGGACACCAGCGGTGAGGGAGGTGTTCAGGTTTTAGAAGGAGACTTTCTGAGTAATGATCATGGAGGACGCTCCTCATTTAATTGAAAACCTTTCTACACCTAAGGACGAGACCATGCACAAGCTGTCTTAAGCGTTGGAGTGTTGACCTCTGCTTTGGATATTGTTGAGCAAAGGAAGGATCACTTTGAGGGATTCCTTAACACAGTGGACATGCCATCCTTTCAGGAGCAGTGCCAGTGTTTTAGATGGGGAGAGTGTGGTCTCCACTGGATAGGGAGAGGTGGTCATTAATGTCCCCATGCACAACTTACCTTCACTGGTTATCCAACCTCACCTTAAATTAGGGTGATTACAGCCCAAATCCTCCATGGCATGATATGTACACCCTTGGATACTTACAGGTAATCTGTATGTCCCTGCTTAATTGGGGAGGCCTATGGTGCCTGAACCAATGCCTCCACCACCATCACAGGACACGGGACTTGGTAATGCCTGGGCTGCTGTGTTCTTGAAGAGCTCCAAAAAAAAAAACGTCTGGATCATCCTGAGGAGACATTTTTGTTAGGGTGATATTGGACACAGGTAACTTGACTGGTGCATTGGCAAGTTGCAGCAAGCTCTGGAGGATCTGTCTGTCCTCTGCATGGGTTTCCATTAGAGCATCAAAGTAGTACTCGGTACTCAGGTCAAGGAGGGCTTGGTGTTGAACCTGGGGAAGGCTGGCAAGGGACTTGATCACTTAAATGAATGGAGGCAACTCCCTGAAGTAGGACATGGAGAGAGAGCTGATCTTTTTTATTAATAGGCACTTTTCAGCACAATGCCTTTTGGCGCTCTTAAATGCACACGCAAAAAACTCAGCATCCCAGTGCTCAACTCAATTTCAGCCCAGCTGTGGATAGTTAAGATATGGTTTGCTCTGTCTCTCTCTGACATCTGGCAGCCTACTGAAAAAGAGAGAGTACACATAAATAGGCCACCATATACCACACACAGGTGTAAACACTCACTCATTACCCACTCATTCTCCATGATTCCTCCATGATTCCTCCTGCCAGCCAGCACTCAACTAGCTCCTTTAAAGTGTCCTTTAGCAGGATGGACATTACAGAGTTTCCCTGGTATTTGCATTTTCACTTTTTTTAACACATTTTTTTGACAGTAGAAACGTGCTGTGAGTAATTGTCTGATTGCCTACTACTACTACTACTACTACTACTATTACTTTTGATGAATGACATAACATGTTGTACAAGCATTTTACGTTGCATTTTGCATTAAGTCCAAGCCAGCATTTACTGCATAAATACAGTCTTTCATAATCTTGCTTAATGTCCTACTGTTGTCTTTGAGTTTCATTCAATTGGAGTTTCAGTTGAAGTTTCAGTATAAACTCAAAATGTAGAAATCAAAAGCTTTTCCTTAAGTAAAGCATATGTCCCAACTAGGAAATGTTTGCCTGATGCATGGAAAGTCTCACACTTGTGACAGGAGGCAGACGACTGTTTATGAAAACAGACAAAGGGTATACATCTTGGCTTCCTGCTCCGATTTGGCACTTCTGGTGCCAAACTGAGCAGCGCCAGCTTCTCCTCCATCTGCTAAGGCTGAAGAGGGTCAGTGCCCAGTCCTCCATTTGCCCAGTCTTCAGTTTTAGCCTACAGCTACTACAATCAGGAGGCTTGTGTTCATACCCGACGTTAATTTCTAACAGTTTGGTAATTACTATATAATGCAAATAAAATGTGGCAGATTTTTTTTTTTTCAGTTTCTTGTTTGGTTTGATTCCCGCAAAACACAACATCCATTGAGCTCAACAATTATTCTTGTTGATTTCTTTCTTTCTTTTATCCCTCTTCCCTTTCACATATTTATGTATTGTAGGTGCTTTAACGACTCTAGTAATTTAGCAAAATTAGTACTGACCAGAAAAGCATGGCTATGATAATCCTTCAAACCATGCACATGCTTTTCTAAGCAAAAGACTCCCCATTTTATTAAACGTACCTGTTAGGATGATAATGGTATATGTATTGCTGAGAGTCATTTTAGTGTTGCTTTGTTTCTGTGATCAACCTAAGTAACCTAGGAAGTAAACATCTCCACTAAACAAAGCATCTTAGGCAAAAATGCAGCAATAAGGTTAACATGAAATCCTGTCATTGACCTATGCCTAGTTTTCACAGTTATTGAGCTATTATTGTCTAAGTCTATAAAGTGTTGCCTACTTCTCTCTCTTTAAGGGGGCTTGTTGATGTCTATGGCTTGGAGGAGCAAAGAGAAGGAGCAGATTTTAAGGCTCTAGGGTGTAGTAATGCAAACTGCTGCTGTTCTCTTCATGCCCATACACTTCACCTCTTTAATCCAACACTGATTAAGGCAAAAAAGCATCATAAACTATTAACTAGGAGCCACTCCTAGCAGTGCATTGTTCGTACTTGACACATCACATGGGTGACTCTGGTCCACACAGCCAAAATGGTGTTACATTAACAGACATGCCTCTGTCTGAGTGAAGGCCATGCATGGCTGTCATGCCGGTCTATAACGTGATATTTTGAGCTCAAACATACAGGTGCACCGAATAAAGGAACTTAAAATGTTAGTTCTATTAGTTCTATTTAAACATTATGTTTTTTAAAACTTTTTCTTTTAAACCAAAATCTAGATTCTACTAAATCTATCTAAAATCTAGAAAATAACAGTAAATGACAGTAAATTGTTAGGGACATCTTGGTACACTCCTCCATGCAGAACATTTTAAGCTCCTTTATTCTTTAACCTTAGTTTTGTGCATATGGAGTTCACTCCAAGTCAAGTCACGTTCTTAATTTGTCATGTACACAGAGTTCTACAGTATATAATTCTTGCAGTGAGATTCTTAATTACAGGTGCAACTGTGCAAAAATTATATTACAAAGGGCAAAGACACAGAAGGCACCTAAGACACATAGGACATAAAGTGCACAGTAGTGCAAGGCAATACAGGGCAGGGAAGAAACAATACATATCTAGTACAGAATGCACATTGCAATATGCAACTGCATCAGATATGGGCTATACACATTATGTATGAGTGTCCTGATATGGTGTGTGTGACCATAGACCACAGATTTTCAGTAAAGGGCTGTCACTGCATTTTCTGAGGTGCACTCAAGAAGTGCTTCTGTTATGAGACATTTTGGCTTCACTTCCAAAATGTTCACTCCTGTTATGATGTCTACCCATACTGTATATACAGTCTTTGGTTGTAGCCCATCTGCCTCAAGGTTTGTTGTGTTGAGCAGTTGAAAACTGGAAAAAGCCCAGGCAATGATTTTCTTCAGCAGTCCAGTTTTGGTAAGCCTGTGTGGTTTTGGTGAACCCAGTGTGATCTTCTGCTGTTGTAGCCCGACTGCCAAAAGGTTTAGCATGTTGTGTGTTCTGAGATGCCTTTCTGCTCACCGTGGTTGTAAAGAGTGGTTATTTGAGTTACTGTAGCCTTCCTGTCAGCTTGAACAAGTCTGGAAATTCTCCTCTGACATTGGATGTTTTTTGTTTTTCTCACCATTCTGTGTAAAATTGTAGACGTTTGTGTGACTCTGGCAACCCTGCTGTTGTGACTCTCAAGCAGGCGAGTCTGAAGTCAGGCAGATCTCTGTAACTCAAACGTGTTTTTGAATCCTACATTCTCCACCATACCAAGTAGTCTCATATCTGCAGCTATTAATTTCCCAGTCGCAGTAGTGATTTCTTAGATTTTCCCTCAGGGAAATGCCATCTTAAAGCACTAGCGAGATAGAGTGTGTATGTGTCTTTGTGTTTTTGGCTACAGGATTTCAGCACAAATGCAAAGTGCCAACTAGTACAGTAGTATGGTAGTATTCTAGCATATTGGCTCATGCTTAGAAGACGAGTGTTTTTTAACACCCTGTAGCCTCTCCTGATGCGAGCTAAAGAGGAAACTACTTTTTTTCAGAGGAGGGAGCTTGATGAGTGCTTGATTAAGTTTAAATGTTTATTACACCTCATGTAATATATGTGGTATTTTATGAATACCCTTAGTATAGCCTACTTTATTATGCAGTTTGTTGAATATATCGATCCATAAGCAGACATAGAATCAAGAGCCTTGTATCTAATCATATGAAGCGCTGTATCCTTACACCTCTAATATATAGGTGTATATTTATTCATATACTCAGCACAGCCTTGAAACCTCCTTGTAAATTAAACTTCAAGAAGTTCTTCTTCTATATAAAGATGCAGGGATGGTAAATGAAGATAAAACAAGGGGTGAATATTCCAGGCATGTTTCTCAAAGCAATCGGAAATACGAACTGCCTGATGGTAATTAAAATCTTATGTCCCCAAGGAGCAGGCATTTAACTAATGAAAGCTGTGTTGTAATGAATGGGAGACTCTCTCATTAGCAAGAAAAGAATGCTCTCAAAAGAGTCACACACAGGGTGAAAGCAAGTCATCCAAACACTCTTCACTGAAAGACAGAGGGAAATATTGCAATAAAGCCAAGATCCTTGGCTAAACAAATTTCAAGGCCTAAAAAAGACAATCATAATTTCTGCTTTGCGGATAAGAGAAAAAAAAGTTATTTTAATTCCCAATATTTTAATTAAAAAGTTTGGGAAGGACAGTAAATTTTATATTTTTTTTAAAATAAAGCACAGCTTATTAATTTATTTTTAATTATGTATTAGAAGGCACTGCTTCTACTTCTACTTTCAAATAAGAAGCAAAAGAAAATACATTAATGTTAGTGTTCACCCTTGATGCACATTGCCTCACTGGACTCTATTTGAAATTTTAAAATTAATCTACCTGCAGAAGACTCTTCTTACAAAAAAAAAAAATAAAAAAAGGACCTAAGAGCAGAACTGATAAGTGTCATTAAGCAATGCCTGGGGCATCTTAGGACAATGCTAAGTTTTGTTTTTGTAGACCTAAAAATCAATTTGGAATCTGGAATTTGAAAAAAACATATGCTTAAAATAAATGGAAACATTACCATAGGCTACTAAACAAAAAATGCCATTGAGCCTCATAGGCTGCACAGCTGTCAAAGAGAAAAATATAGTTTACCTGCCGTAATATTCAGTAAAACAGAAGGCTACATACTGTATATAACTGTTTTTCTGTGACTAAAGGTGGAGGACTGCCAAGCCAGTTTCCTAGCAGAGTACTCTTTTTTTGTGGTGGTGGTGGAGGGCAGGGTAGGGGGGCAGGAGGGGTTCTTTTTGTCCCCTCTTCTTTTTGTCTTTTACATGAATATGTTCAATTCTTGATCTTGAATATATCCAAAGTGCTGTAGACTCATTAGGCAAGCACATGCTATTCTGCCCACTTTAGAGGACAGATGACAGGAAGCCACCAAAAATGAATTTGGCAGGATTTTACAGGATGCAAGACATCCGTTCCATGTATTTTTATCTGCTCAATTGAACTGCTACTACTTGCAGAACAATAGGCAATTTCTACAACCACTAAATCACATCAAAAGGCATCAGTTTCCCTTTTGCTAAAGAGCATTTATTTTATATCATATTTATTCTTGCAGTAATGTGATGTTTTTGCTTATTTGAGTTGCACTGTATTGTCTAATATTTATTTAAACCCATCTTTATTAGGTTTAAGTTTTGGCTGGGTTTTCTCTTGAACGTACAAAACATCTTAATTCATGCACATGTGCCATGTCGTGATGTTTTAATAGACTTGAACTGGCCTGGTGGTCCTCGACCTAGTTGTAAAACCATAGTAAAATACATAACCTTTTGTTCTCTTTCCTTATGTTCAGGGCTGTCAGGAACTAGAGGAAGCTATGTACTGAAGTCATCATCATTGTTCATAACACATCCTGATATTGCACCCCACCAGACAATAACAGACAGCACTCATAAATATTACTAATACCATACTGTCACCCCATAGTGACCTGCCTGGACATTCCTTTATTTTCTGCACTAATGCAGCTTTCATAATACATATCACACTTCACTCTCTCCCTCTTCATGATAATGGCATTGGAAGATTGGTCTGAAAAAAGTTTTGAAAAAGTCTGGAAATCTTACAGGTAGAAAAAGGACAAGAATGGGGTTTACATTCACATTTTGAATTTAGATGTTTAGATTTCCAGAGCACATTCTATTTATTTAACCAAAAGTCTTCTCACTCAGTGCATGTTGGTGGAGAGCAGTGTGTGGGAAGTGTGTTCTGAAGGACTGGAATGCTCTCATACACAAATGGTGCTGCAGAGTGACTAGAGGACTTTTTTCCAAAGTGTGTTCAATAAAGGTTCCCCCTGCAGTGAACAGTGTTTGAGGCTTTAGTGAAGGACATTTGTGGAGTGGCTAATCAGCTGGATGTAGAGGAGCTACCTGGCAAATAATGAATGATGTGACCGGGCTGCTTAAAGCCTCGGCAACATCCTGAGGCATGCAAATGAACTGTGACCTTGTTCAGAAAGCATGCTCCCAGCCATTATCTCTTAGGAGAAACTTTTGATTCATATAAGCCTAGTGCTCATGCACTCTCCGTCCATCATTCTCTCTGTCTATCTTTTAGCTGGTTTCTCTTTAGCACAGACACACAGGAACATTCTGGACCGTGTGCAAAATGCAGTCTTTGTTGGCCCACTTCAATTCTTAAAAAAGCATAAGTTTTAATCCAGGCTGTCTGAAGGCCTCGCCACATAGGGGTCTTGGGTAGTCATTTATACTATTCCCCCAGGATTCATTGCCCCTGCACACAGAGATTTTCTCACACAGTTTTTTTCCCAGGCCCTGACCAATATGAACACTTTGTAATCATTTCTGTGGTCACAAATAAAACAAATATCATTACTGTACAGAAAGTTGGATATATGGTAAAGGAATTAAAAAATTATCTGTATTTTTGGGTATAACTTTCAACTTTGATGACCAAATCAATACATAAAGTGTAAAGTACTTATAATTGGTGTTGAAGTTAAATTCCAGTGGAATGCATGAGACAGTACTGTGTTTTTAAAACTAGTCTTCGGGCCCCTAGACAGTTCACAATTTTTGCTACCTTCCAGTTCCCAAAAACCTGTATCCATGTAATTGGTGTTTGCTAGGTTGTGGCATATTGGGATTTGGGCGAGAGTAAAAATGTGGGCTATCCGGGGTCCCTGTGGACAAGTATGGGTAGGATTTTTCACAGCAGATTGACATTAGTGTTGGTAAAACTCAAAAGGCCAATGCATATTCTACATTACCCACACACATTCATCACGGTATTCATTCAACAAAGAATGCTTCAGTGCAGCTTATTCTTCTAAGCCATAAAAGTATCAGCTTAACCTGTACACCTGCACAATTATGCAATTATCCAATCAGCCAATCAAGCAGAAGCAGCACAATGCATACAATCATGCAGATACAGGTCAGGAGCTTCAGTTAATGTTCACATCAAACATCAGAATGGGGAAAATTGTGATATCAGTGACTGTGGCATGCTTGTTGATGCCAGATGTATTTAAGAAACTGCTGATCCCCTGGGATTTTTACATGCAGCAGTCTCTAGGGTTTACACCGAATAACATAATACATAATACAACACATAATACAACATAATACATGACTGTGTAGCCAGATCATTGGTTGGGGGAGGATGTGCTCCAGAAAATGTTATTTTTGCTGTGTCTTAGAATAGGGATGACAGAAGATATAAACAAGGGCACTTAATAAGACAGACTGGGGCTCAAAGGAGGATGTGCCTGTTTGTCCTCCCCACTATTAACACTGAACCATACTCAACACATTCAACTCCTCAACTCCACTGCACTCAACTCCTTCCATTTTTCACATTGGCAGTGGTAACTTAGTGTTTACCTGATGGTTTGTGACAGAGAACAAAAAAATACAATGTGTTTAAACTGTTTAAAATTTCAATGTGTTTAAACTGTTTAAAATTTTATGTGATGTATCACATTTGTTTGTATGCATTTTTATATTTTGGGATGATGGTCTTCCATTTCCTCTATTGACCAGCCACTCCTGTTTTCATCCTGCGGGATTCCAATGCACACACCAAGTCTGAAGCTGCCAACCTTTCTAAAAAAAAAAAGGAAAAAAAACAAAAAAAACTCCCAGAATACTCCATCTACAGTTCGAATCTGTATTAGTATTCATTTAAGATGTCTTATCTGTTCAATACAAATAATGTACTCATATTCATTAAACTGAGGCAATGAAATGTTTCTATATATGTTATCACTAATTAGGTAAAATTCATTATTTTAGAGAATGAAATTGTCAAATGTCTCACTGCTGTTCATTCATATAATGCAAACTTTTTTAAGTGGACAGCACAGCCTGTGTGAAAATCTCCGCGACACACTGCCTGTAAAACAGTAATGAAGCATGAATTTTATTGGCTCCTATGGCAGATTAAAATACAGTGGGCCTTTATCAAGCTGGATACAAACAGATTTATTCATAAATCATTCATAGGAGCATTTACACAAGAAATTTGATTTAGTGCACATCAGGAAGAAAGCTGGGTTATAAATTCGTTCTGTTTCTTCAAATACTTCTAAAGTGCAACACTTTGGATTCAGCTTTAAACAATTTTAAAATAGTAGTTTCCGTGTAAAACGTGCTTGGTATAGTGTACATTTTTTCCTCTCTTCCTTTTTCATGTCACACCATTTTTATTTCACATCACTTAATTCATACCTGATTTACCTTTTCTGCAATCTGTCTCTAGATTTAGATTTTTATTGGCATAGAAGTGGATCAAAATAACTTCCACTTCTGCCTTTTCTTTCACCGTTTATAGTCATTACGTGTTTCCATGATTCTCTCTTATGAGGAAAGACTGGGAATTAAACAAGAGGCCAGACCAAGGGATGAAACAGATAACATAGAATGCACACAAATATACTATACTTCAGTAACAGACACTTGTGCTTAAAAAAACCACCAGCTGCCAGTGGTGATAGGAATGGGGTTAATTTTAGCAAAGTGTTTATGGTTAGTTGTAATAAAATCTGTAGAAAAACAAGCAGATTCAGTCAAAGGATTAAAGGAGAACTACTGCCTTTTGTGCACAGTTTTCTTAAAATTGTCTGCCAAAAGAGCTGTGGATTGGGGGGGCATGGTGGCTTAGTGGCTAGCACTGTTGCCTTGCACCTCCAGGGTTGGGAGTTTGATTCCCACCTCTGCCCTGTGTGTTCTCCCCATGCTTTGGGGGTTTCCTCCCCAAGTCCAAAGACATGTATTGTAGACTGATTGGCATTTCCAAATTATCTGGTGTGTGTGAATGGGTTGGCACTCTATCCAGGGTGTCCCCCACCTTGTACCCTGAGTCCCCCAGGGATAGGCTCCAGGTTACCCCACAACCCTGTGTAGGATAAGTAGTACAGAAGATGGATGGATGGAAGAGCTGTGGGTGCAGTGCGTGTATTACAAATGATCCAAGACACATGTTACAACTGTGATATTATTTGAGAGACAAACCAGTCATACATAGTCATTGTTTAAAATGTTGAATGGAATTTTTTCATTTCTAATTTTAATTTTTAATTTAATTTAACAGATATACACACATATACACAAGTATATGTGTAAAGCCACCTTTGTTTAAAACTGAGCAACAATGATTAATTGCAAATGTGAGCGTAAACTTGAACAGTGCCATTTCAGATTCTGTTACAACACATCAGTATAGGTATTTCAAAAAATTTTATAATAATTGCCAAATAAGCTGTTTGTATCTTAAGTGTGTATGGTTTCCTCATTCTGTCCTATATTGCTATTCTGCGTTTGATTTAACTTGGACGTGGGTAGTCGGAACTTGTAATTATGTCATTTTTTACTTCTGTGCTTTTCAGCTAGAGGGTGGGAAAAAACATGGACATCTCCATGTTCATCTTTTGTTTGCAACAATCTAGCCATCTAATGTTAGTGATATGAGTGATGTATTTACCTCCTCAAAACAGTGAACTGTGTAGTCAAGTTAATTAATGTAAATCTGTATGTTGATTGATCTAAAGCAAATATGAGTATATACCTGTGGTGGCTGGTGGTTATTAAAAAAGAGGAACTGTTACATTACATGTTACATATTTAACATGGGTATGGTGGATGCTCCACTTAAGACTAATAATAAACACAGCCGATCAATTTTACTGGACCAAGGCAGCTGAAAGTACCTTTTTTTTGCTCCCTGACTTTTGAATTGAAATCTTTGACTGCCTTTTTGTTTATTTTTCAGTCATTCCTCATAAGTATGAGCATCAAAAACTCTAAATTTGGGTCAACACTTGCAAGCCAAAAAGCAGCTAAGCTGCTAGCTGAAGAAGGACGTGACAGCTAGCTAGCTAGACTTATAAACACCTAATTTCAGAAAAGAATCCAAATAATCAAACAGAACTTTATATTTAGAGTTTATTTACGATATTTACAATTTACACCACCATATGTTTCAGTTTGACATGTCAATCATGTTCATTCCTGTTTCAGTGATTGGCAGCTGGTTACAAGGTTCCACCCCTTTGAGAGGTCTACCAGTCATCATAAGGAGAAGCTGTGTGTCGAGATGGTTTTTTTTTTTTCTCTCTCTCTGTGCAAAACACACCCGCCCACACTCCATTCACTCCCAGTGAAGCCCATGAATCTGGGCGGGACACAGAATGACGTGTTAAAAGCCTGTTGTCCAATCTTTCGCCCCTTTAAAACACCATGTACATGAACATGTAACAAGCACCAAGAGATGCACAAGTGTGTATTAGCGCTGTGTCAGGGGCTGCAACCAAGATTTTCATGCAGGCTGCACTGTCCATAAGAAACACTTTGAGTTAAATGAACAAACAGTGTGATATTGCAGTAAGATATTTGATTGTTTGATGAGTCACTAAAATATTGAATTACATCAAGATTGATCAGTAATATAGATACGCTTTTTCTTCTGGTTCTGGGGTATTGTCTTATTTGATGATTATTTACATGTAATCGTCTAACAGGAAAATTGCATAAACTGCATCAATTTGTGGAAGGCTAAGGTAAGATTTTCTATGAAATTTTGGTTGGTTTAGGTAGTATGGTTTTTGAGAACTAAATTAAGTAAAACTGTTACAATCATCCCCAGTTTCCCTTAGTATCATTGTTAACATAACTGTATAATATTTTTTAAATAATAACCTTTTTCTGTCCATAAATTTCTTTTCTTTTTTTTTTATTTCCTGGTCCTCCACTCCCCACAAAACCTCAGCACACTCTGTTTGACTTTGAGGCACAGTCCTTGTTTTCAATGCCATTATATCACGTCATCTTCTGTTGCCCAAGCCATAGGTGCCTCAGGCATGTAATGCCTTTTAAGAGCCATCATTGAAAAATACAGGATCCATTGGTCTCCTTTGAGGCAAGCTGTTCTGGCATGGAGGCAGGTTGGTAACAGCTTGCTGGTGTAAGGTGACATTTATGGGTATGCAAAGTAATGGGAAGGGAGCAAAGGGTAAGCAAGGGAATGCTTGTGGGAGCAGAGGTAGCTCCTCAAAGCCCTGCACCTTTTGACTTTGCTTGGAGTAAAACAGATGCTAACAGCCTTAGTTATGGTGATGGTGGCACAGCATGCTCTAAAACAGGCCTAATGGAGGGGTATGTGTGTGCGTGTGTGTCTGTGTATGTGTGTGTGGTGGGTGCAGCAGTGATTGTGGTGGTGCAAAAGGATGGTGGATTTTTTTTTTTTTTTTTTTGATGGTTTAGCGTCCTTTCTGGAAGCTGTCAGGGCAGGTTATTTTTAATAGGAAGCTGGTGTGGGGGAGCAGGATCATGAGTGATAGCTATGTAGCTCTTGCTTGTATCACAGTAGCAGAGAGGGGGATTGCTGAAGTGCAGATTAGTTGGTCAGGGGAAAGAGGGAAAAAGGGTGGGAGAAAAAGAAGGTAATGAAGAGCAAATTAACGGCCCAAGGGAGTCTGAAAACAACTCAAGGTGAGACCAGAATAGTTTGATGATGGGTCTTGTTTTTACTTTGAGTAAGTCAAATTTGACTTTGCTTCTCAAAGACACCTAACAAACAGTACTGACTTGGCTATATAGGTAAAACAGAGGGATGATAAGTGGAAATTACAGTCAACTGGCCATCTTACATTATTCATATGCAAAAATGATGATGGCCCATAGTTTTTACTTTTATTACGCAGAGAAGCTGCCAGTTAAATATGAAGCTTACAGAACAAAGAAAGGCCAGGCTCATTAACATGGGAGCATGCTAGGAGCACATGTGACGCATTTACTGTATTTATTTATTCATTCTTAAGTAACTGCTTTGTCCTGGCCATGGCCACAGTAGTTTAAAATACTAATTTGTTTGCAGTAACATCAGGAACAGGCAGAAGACTGTAGTTATACTGTATAGAGCCAAATTCAGAGTTGAGTTAAGCACATGCAGTGAGGATTTAATACAGAAATGAACTTATGAACTGAATATGACCAGCAGCTTAGGTTATGAACTGGAACTTAGGAACTGAATTATTGTGAACTGTATATGTAGCAAATGAGTATTCAGAAAGCTTTAAACCACTGACCTGTTTTCTTTACAAGAAAGTGCAAATTAACAAATACACTGCCATTATTTTATTAATTCAACAAATTTAAAAAGCAAATTAAACACATTAATTTATAAATTAACATAAATAAAACTAATCATTCAGTTATGACAAAAGAAATGCTGCCATATAAGTGGAGGATTGGCTGGTCTGTCTGCGCACAGCCATAAGCCATAGACAAGTGCCTCAGCTGAAGGAAGATTTGGCATTCACTTATTATTATTTATATTATATATTATTAAATGTTTTATTCACATAAAAGTGAGTCAAAGTAGCTTCCATGTCTGCCTTTCAGCCTTTACTCTCATCTTTCTTTTCAAGTCAAAATAACTTCCTCTTCTGTCTGTGCACTTCACCTTTTATAGAGTTTTGTGGGTGTCACTCAGTGCAAATGAGCTGTATCAGGAATGCACTTTGCACTTTACTGGTGATCAACATACGCATACGAGTAAAATTAGCGTTTCTGAAATTTTGTAAGTTTCGGTGGACAATTTTATTTTCATTTGGTTTACACAAATATTTACACACAACTTTGCTAATAGATTGATAAATGAGGCCCAACATTTTCATTGTCATCTATCTGGTGACAGTCATGGTCAAGGTCAGAAATACGTCACATTTAATGTAACACGTGTAAACACTCCATCATTACCTGCTCATTCTCTGCGACTCCTATTCTGCGACTCTTCCTATTCACAGCCAGTGCTTGACCACGCCCCCACCGCCTCATAACCCCACCGCCTCATAACCCCACCGCCCAGGCAGCTATTCAGCCTGTCGCTGACCACCTCCCGGCAAGAGAGATAATCCACCAGAGCTATGCATGCCCCTGGCCTTTGGACCACCAAAGCTTAAAAGGCTACAGAGCCAGAGAACAGTGGGTGATCTGCACACTGGCATCCTTTATGCATTTGAGCCACTGGAGTAGAAGACATGGTCCGAACAATGGAAGAAGACCTATCCCAATAGGTAGTACCCGAGTGAGAGGACCGCCCACTTGATGTCCAGGCATTCCTTTTCATACAATACTAGTTATCCCTTAAGGAGAGCTTGAGTGTGATGTATAGCACTTGGAGTTCCTCTCCTCCACCATCTGGAACAATATGACTTTCAGTCCACCCAGACATCATATTATCTCAAACACCCTGATCCATCCAAACCATTCATTGTAGAGTTGGACGCCTCTGAGACAGGGGTGCGGCCTGTGCTTTCCAAATGGCTCAGTGAGAAACCTATGCTGCAGTTTTCAAGGAAGCTGTCTCCAGCAGAAAGGAATTATGAGAGGAATTATCATCTGCACCATCTCCTGGGATCTAGATCGGGGGCCCGAGCCAATGAACGCCATGTGTTATGCCACTGCCCTCATGACAAAAACCTATGGACTGTTCAGCCAAAGGACAAACTCATCACAATTCCCTAGCCACTGGTGATTCTAGAGTACATAAAACATATCAGCCATTATAGAACCATTATTGGTGGCAAGGTATTCTCTTACACATCCACAAGTTCATCTCATCCTGCTCCATATGTGTGAAAACCAAGGTTCCCAGAATGCTGCTCTCCAGAAAACTGCTACCTTTGCCTATTCCTCAACATCCATGGTCACACCTAGACTGCATCACATACTTCCCACCATCACAACAAAATAAGTGTAATCCTGGCATCAGTTAAAGAATTTGAAAATCTCTGAGACTCATCCCACTACCCACTCTTCCATCAGCATTTGAATCTGCTGAACTGTTATTCACCCATGTGTTCAGATATTTTGGCATTCCATATCTATTTCAATTGATTGCTAGGTAGGATGCATACTGCATATGTATTTGGCAATAAAAGGTGTTCCATATCATTGCTTTTATAGTATATTATTTAGCTTTTGTAGCTAGAATTTTTATTCAAGCTAGGTTTTGTTTAGCTTACTTTTCAGCATAAAGTTTAAACTGGAGTTTAAACTGTATTTTATTATGTGTCTTACATTATTCTAAACATTAAAATTGTATTATATAATTTGAAAAATTTCTCTCTCATCATTTATTATTGTGTAACCTATGTTTTGTTCGAATATCGGTTCTATAGTTCAGCAGGTAATGCTGTAGTTGCTGTTTTAAAATCTTGGTCCATGTGCCTCTTTAAAACTTTGAGCACTTTGACAAGGACTCTGCATGGCCCTGGTAAGGACTCCTTAAACACTTATGCCACACATGAGTCTGTAACATTGAGTCTAATGAGGTGAAATACACATTTTGCTTGTCTCCATTAGCCCTGTTAGTGTTGATTATCGCCACCATTTTCCACAGCCTGAGTCGGCACACTGTTGGACCAGCGGGGCTATGAGGCTGCTTGAGCTGTGGTGAACTGTTGCGTTGGGGAAGTTCATAAATTTTGTGATGCAAGAGCAGAGACTTGCAAGATTTACTTGACAGTAATCAATCAATTATTATTTGACGTCACCTAACTTAACAGCACAATATAAATAGTCAGTTTATAAAGATATGTCGACAGTTAAAATCTAAATTAGGCATACTTATTAAGAGTCTTCCATTTAAAAAATATTATTAAAATGAAGAACATGAAAAGTATTTTATTTAGTAATTTTATTTGCAAGGTAGTTTAATAAGATTTCTTATTCATACATTCATCTTCAGTAACCGCTTTATCACCGTCACAAAGTGGGGACACACCTTCAGTGGGACACCATGCACACACACATTCACACACTCATTCACACCTAGAACAATATTGTGTAGCCAATCTCCCTACCTGCATGTTCTCATGAAAATTGCACCTGGTGTCATTGTAAAGTATAAAAACACTGCCATTGGTTTGGAAGCTTTCACACAAGTAGCAATTATAATGAAGGAGAAGGATTTTCCTAAGGTTCTCAGGGACAATGTTATTAAACAACACACAAATGGAAAAAAACTACAGAGCCATACCAAAGACCTTAAACATCTTAGTCAGGTGCATAATATTGCCCAGCTTGGTTTGAAGCAAGTAAAATTTTTTTTAAAAATTTAGCAGCAGCCAAGCTAACAACACTAAGAGGTGCAGTAGATTCTAGCATAGGTGTGCCGTATTTATTTTTATTTATTTATTATTTTTTTTTTTTATTATTATTTTTATTAGGCATGATTGACCACCTAGAGTGTAAGGAGATTGTTTCAAAATAAGATTTCACTAAAATCACAAATTCTGTGTATGACAACCCATTTCTGGTGATCGTTTTGTTTGTTTACATTATTTCTAAATGCAATTTCCTGTACTTTATTGATAAATCACAGTAGTAATATGATCATTTTGCAGTATATACACAATATATAGGAAATACAAATTACGCATCTTTTTAGTACAAGTAGTTATCTTATAAAAAAAATATGGGTGCCTGCTAATTCATGATAAATTCATAATAAATATGTAATTAAAATATTTCTTAGTGTACTGAGTATCACACTGACTACCTTCAATATTTAAAATAAAACGAAATGTAATTTGTAGACGGCCCCTTAGCTCTCCTCGGTACTAAAAAAGGTTGGCTTGCTCATTAGGGATATAGTAGAGATACATATTTACAAGTTATTTTGGTTTAATTTTTCATTTGAATCTATTTATTTCTGTAAAGCTGCTTTGTGACAATGTCCATTGTTAAAAACGCCATAGAAATAAAATTGAATTGAATTGAAGGGTGGTGGTGGTAGTAGTGGTGGTGGTGGTGGTGGGGGGGTTGGTTGGTTGTGAAGTTCAATTAAATTACAGTAATTTATTGTTAAACAAACAGTAACCATTTGCTCCTACTGTTCAAAAGATACTTCAAAAGCACATAACCGTCCATAACCAACGAACAGGACACTCCGCTTAAAGTTACTTATAAAACAGTAACACACGCTTAACGCGCTTAATTAGCTTTCACGAGTAACACAAAATACTGGCCACCTATTTTGCTCACTAGGTTGCATTTACTGAGTGCATAGTGTGCTGCTCTCCATTTAACTACTCTTAATAAAATGCATTAACAAAACATTTTGAAGCGACAGAATGTGACTGATAGATAAATAGAATTCAAATCCATATGATTTTTTTTTTTGCCAATGATATGTAGCAACACAATGAACACTCTTGCACTCTCTATTTAGAACTGAGGCCTGCACTCGATCTGCTTGTGAGGAGAAGCTCAGGCATGCGGCAGCTCGCTCTCTCCTCTTTATCGGGAGCTGAAAATCTCTAAAAAAAAAAAAAAAAAAAGGAAAAAAGGGTTACTGATAAATAAGCAGTTTGGGGTCATTGCTGTAATGCAGGATTGTTTAGAATTTCACCTCTGACTATATCAGAGTTGAGGGCTTTCTAACAGTCTTTACCTTACCAGTCTGTCTTTATTCTCTCTCTTGTTCATAAGACAAAAAACTCAGCTTGTCATGTTACTGATAAACCACAAAACCCTTCATTCTGAAAAATTTCCTCTGTCAGAAAACATAATAGAACAGCTTCATCTTTGACTGTTATAAAGCACTGACATGGTGACTTCTTCCAAAAAAGTTAAATAAACATTTCCTCACACAAAACTTCAAAATATCAACTGAAATAATGGTGTTTTTTTAATCCAGTTGTGTGGAGTGTCTGCCATATAAGCCCTTAGGTAAGTTTTCAGTATAGAAACAATAACATATTAGAACAAGCCCATTAATAAAAACCTGTGATTTGCCTTGCAGGCTGAACTACAGAGACGTGCTGTTATAGAAAATTATAGTATTCTCATCAGAATTGAGATTACTGTATAACAGTGCTGTATTATATTATAATGATGTATTAATGAATTTTTTTTTATAAAGGGATGCCAAAATTACTGTCTTCATTTAAATACCTTTTTTTTAACAGATGTTGAGTGAACATAATTTAGCTGACATGCAATTTTTTTGCATGTTTTTTGCATTTTTTTAAAAATGTTTTGTCATTTAAATTATTACTGGTACATAAACATGTCTTTTTATAGTCAACGGGATATAACCATATATAAAGCTCTTCATAAATGTTAAATACATCATACAAAAATATACAACAATATATCCTAGGGACTTAATAGGCACAATTTCATAGGAATGATTTCTTTTGGGAAGGCTTTCCAATAGATTTTAGAATGTGGCTGTTGGGATTTTTGCCCATTCAGCCTCACAGCATTAGTAAGGCTGGGCACTGATGTCAGGAGAGATGACCTTCTGCACAGTCAGCACTCCAGTTCATCCCAGAAGTGTTCAGTGCAGTTGAAGTCAGGGCTCTGTGGAAGCCACTCAAAGTTTTCCACACCAATCTTAGTCTTTATGGACCTCTCTTTGTGCACAGGGGCATTGTCATGCTGGAACATGTTTGGGCTCCTTAGTTCTAAGTAAAGGAATTCTTAATGCTACAGCATACAAAGACATACTAGCCAATTGTGAGCTTCCAACTTTGTGGCAACAGTTTGAGAAAGGTCCACATATGGGTGGTTTCCTTCTGATGACTCTTCCTTGCAGATCATGTTTGTGCAAGCAACGCTGCACAATAGAACACTGAACCACCACTAAACCTTCTATTGAACCACTGAACCAGCTAAACCTTCTAGCAAGCCTTTAGTGTCATATGGGGGTTTTGCTTCTTTGCTATCTGAAAGTTTTCTTGGTCTTCCAGATCTTGCCTTGACTTCCAAAGTTCCCCTTAACTGCAATTTCTTAACAACATTTCAGACAGTGGAAATTGTGAGCTGGAAGTGCGTTGATATCTTTGATATTAATTAGATGAATTTTCAGATCCTCAGTCAGCTGCTTAGAGGAGCTGAATGTGGTTAGGTGTTAGTACAAGGTTTGAAGAGTCAGAGCATTTATTAAGCTCTAGTTTTGTTGCCATCTGAGTCCTAAAAAGTCAATTAAGGCCTAATGAGTTAAGATCTGAGACTTTACAACTGGAAGGGTGTCCAAACTTTTGCACATACTATAATAACTATTTTATTTTTTCTATTTTTTTTAATATAAAGTAACTTTGCATTAACATTTGCGGGAAAATGTTTAAAAAGTCCACAAAATCAAGCGTAAATAGTATCTAAGTAGTGAGTGAGAACCAAAGCACTGGGGAAATACACAGAACCTAAACATCAGAAAAGAAACACAGGCTTGGTACTGCATACAAAGACAAGATTTCACAATGTGAATTAATGAGGCACAGGTGCACTAATTATCTGAGTAGGGGGCTTAGTAGTCTGGTGAAAGTGGAACACTGACCCATCCAGGATTAGGAATGGACTGGAGTGTGACAAGTGGTACATACAAAAAAATATATAGCCTTGTTTTTTTTTTAAATTTGATAATCTGATTATTTCAGTAATTTAATTTTATTTGCAGCCTGTAAGTTATGCAATTAAATGAATCCCTCTTGAATGTCACTGAGACATTCATGCTTGTATTCTTTTTTAATTAGATTTATTTAACATTTGCTATAGTTTACTGTATATCTCTGGATTTTAGGATGTTTGTCAGTAGCACATACACCCTATGGTGAAAATCTTATATTTGATATTTCCCTCAATACCACTTTCAGCAGAAAAAGTACTACATCTCAGAAAAAGAGTACTAACTACTCAGCCTACTGCTGCCATTAGACAAAAGATTAGCTTGAAATTCTTGCAGATGGCCTTGTTTTTGCTTGACAGGGGTTGACAGTACAGTAGCGTCTCATTACCATGGTAATATAGGGTTTGAGTTAATTACCTAGCACTGATGAATAGGCAACATATCAAAGCACACTTTGCTATGGCCTCTCCCTGACAAGGTGGAACACTCGCCATGCATCCCTTTTGTGATCAGCAGCTAACTGGCTACAACACCTTAATGTGCAGGTTAGTGTGAATCCTGTTATTTAAGAGCAGCAGATCCATTCTTTCAATCTAGTCAATTATCTCTGTTCACAAGTCCCCGCTGAGCAGCAGTGAGAGAGGTCTTTGGTTAACTCCACTCCACCGCCATTTACATGCTTCTTTTTTTTAAAAGCTATGATAGAAAGGAGAGCATGGGTGCCGCTGCAAAACATTGTTTACGATTCTGTCTTTCTGAGGCTGATGATTTAATTTATAGCTGTCATACTTAGATTTGAAAAAGGCAGACTGAAACTTGGACTCAGTGTGAGTTTTATGTGAGTAAGAGTAAAAGAAGTGTAAGGTCTGGCATTAACAAAACATCAAACAGACCTACGAAAAACCCTGAATAGATTAATTGAAAGATATTATGAAGTTGGAATGACACTAATCAAAATGGATTGTTAATTACACTGGGGCAGTTTATGGAATGTTAAGGTTATTTATTAATTTTACCTTTGCAGAGTAACATTAGTTTCAAGCAATAGAATAGTTATTAATTTTTCAGTAATTGAATATTGAAATTGCAATTGCCTATTTAAAAATACCCCATGTACTGTGAGAAATTAAAAAAAAATATATATATATATATGTTGTACGGAAGTGTGACAGGAAGTTTAAAAAGCATTGACGGAATCACTTTTAATATAGAACTAGTAAGGTAGTGGAGTAATAAGACAATATGTCTAAATCCATTTACATTTATAAAGTTTACAGGCACTCTTATCCAGAGTGACTTGCAGAAGTGCATAAATGGCTGTCTACTTGGAAAACATGTCTTATATTGGAGTAGGTAAGCTAGAGTTTAAAGATACCAACAAACTAAGGTGCTGCCAGCAACAGGAGTCAGTGCTGAAATATAGGTATATTAATACACAGATTACAAGTGTCATTTTTTTGTCTGGGTGATTTCAGGTCTCAAGGCAGCCTTTTCAATCATCAGTGCTCTTATGTGTAGGCTTTGCTGGCAGCATTCAGTAGGATGCTAATGGTACCATATCCCCATACAGAATACACTTTTGCTACTAATCCTAATACCTTTAGGGAAAAACACATCAAATTGCCTCAACACATAGATTTTTGCCGGGAGAGAGAACAATATTACATGCCATTTGTGCTTGAAAGTTCCTTACATGGATAACCCCAATTTGTCTGGACTGACCTTCTTTCTCCATTCTCCATACAGTAATGTTTTAGTATACCCCCCCCCCCCCCCCCTCTCTCTCTCTCTCCACAGACTGAGAGTCTGTGCTTATCCACACAATTGAACTATCCTGAGAAAGTATTGCCAGCTTTAATGACATCCCATTTTGTAGTCCTTTAAATCCATTAGTGCCAATTATCTTACTTGAGTTTGCATCTGTGTTAATACCACATTCTTGCAGACAGAAATAATGAAAATAATATCACAATTATGATCTGAAAGGTTGTGGTAGTTTTCAGAATACTGAGGAAAATGGGCAGGTTGGCATGTTTTACACATCACTGTCCTCAACAACAGATTTGAATAGCCAGGTGCTTTTACAGATTAAAGACAGTATGTTTCTCTTCTGAGTTTTTTTAAATGATGGAACCAAGAAACCATTTTTCTTATTACTTCTAAAGCATTTCTAAGAAATGTAAAGATCTCCAGCAGGGGTGTACCCTGTTGTCATACCCATGTGTTCAAACACCTTTTGCATAACCAGCCACTGAACACAAGACATTCTATGTCATTTACTTGCTGGTAAAAACTATATAGAAATGTGTATTTTCAATTTTACAGTTCACATACTCAAAAGACAAAATAAACAAGTCCATTCATTCCCAGGGGCTGATCACGACCTTTGTGTTTGCAACAAAACTTAACAGCAATCTTATCTGTTCTATACCACAGCCTATGTTGTCTTTCTGACCTTTTTTTTTTTTGTGAAGGTGTTTAAATGTGAGTCGATTGTATGCTGTGCTAGTGGAATTAAACTGAACTGTTGTAACCAGCACCACTTAAATAGCTCCTTTTAAATCCTACATGAGGAAGGGGGACACTCAGCTTATGTTGTCAAGCTAATAAACTGTAATGTGTATTATGGTAACTACAGTTTTTAATAATCTGATTGCCATATACCCCCGATTTACACAATGTTGTTGTTTCTCTTTCGGCTGCTCCTGTTAGGGGTCGCCACAGCAGATCATTGGTCCGCGTATTTGATTTGGCACAGTTTTTAAGCCGGATACCCTTCCTGACGCAACCCTCTCCAATTTTATCTGGGCTTGGGACCGGCACTGGGAGTGCATTGATGTGTGCAACCCTAGTGGCTGGAGTTGGTTCCCTGGCTGGGAATTGAGCCCGGGCCGTGGCGGAGAGAGTGCCGTGGCCTAACCACTAGTCCTCCAGGGACCCCCAACGATTTACACAGTATAATATAATTATATCAATATAATATTATCATATTTACTTACTCATAGTGACAAAGCACTGAAATGAAGCTCTGCTTTTAATGAATGACAGTTATGAGAGTCATGGGATGAAATGAAAAGCCTGAACTGCACAATAAATACAATAAAAATACAACTCTATATCTGTAAGGATTATGCTGTCAGATAAGCACAAAGATGAGTTTTGATGGAGTGGGAATGAAATAATGGAATGAAACCGTGTCCCCAGTATGAGTAGACATCACCGTGTGTCACTCATGTCTAAGGCCAACCCCAGTTTTAATGTAACATACATTATATGGCCAAAAGTATGTGGGCACCTGACCATCACACCCATATGTGGTCCTTCCCAAAACTGTTGTCACAAAGTTTGCAGCACACAAATGTCTTTGTATGCTGAATGACAATGCCCCTGTGCACAAAGTGATTTATCATCCAGTATAAGTGCCTGACCTCACTAATGCTCTTGTGGTTGAATGGGCAAATCCCCACAGCCATGATCCAAAATCTAGTGGAAATCCTTCCCAGAAGAGTTGAGGTTAATATAACTGCAATGGGGGACTAAATCTATAATGGGATGTTTAACAAGCACATATGGGTGTAATTGGTCAGGTGTCCATATACTTTTGGGTATATAAAGCATACTATTAACAAAACATTATTATGATTTAAAGTGAGAAATTATTCAGAAATGAAGTTAACATATATTCATGGTAGTGTTTATGCCCACACTGGAGTTCAATTCATGCTAAGAGAGTTTCATATGGCCTTGGAGACCTAGTTTAATAATAATAAGTAATAATAATAATTAATAATTTTTTGTACTCAATTTGTTACACTAAAAAGTGTTAAATTTCTTCCCCAACAACATATATACCAGATTAAATATTCTTTTTGGAACTATGATTTAGTTACCTGTACAGACATGCGAAATGGGAAATATGAAACATTGTTATTATATCTGTTGAATGGATAAAGTGAGCAAAATGATTTGATTTTACTGCGATTTTATAAAATCTGAGCACTTTATTCCCTGCACTTCAGTGTAGGATAGTGTGAACTATCCTGAGATTCAAGTGCAGCGTGAATTGCATGGAATTGAAATAAAGTTTGGTTCAATCTGTCAACCAGTGGTGGCTGGTTGTTTTTAAAATAGGGGAAGCACAGGTACCTGTTATTGAAGTATATATCTGTGTGTGTCTTGTTTTATCTCTTTCATCTGTTAGTCTGGCTTCCTGTTTAATTCTTTTTCTTTTGGGAAATAACTTTCCCAAAATCAGGTCGGCAAAATTAGTAGTTCTGCCTTTAAGCTGCTAACTAGCAATATCAATTTCACTGAAGGAAGTAGTGACAGCTAAATATCTAGGCCTATAAATAAACCAAACATAACTTTATACTTTCAATTTAGTTACAATATTTACCAATTACAATGATAAAATAACAATCTGTACTAATTGTGTAAAACAAAATTTTACATTAAAAAAGTTATGGATTTGGTTACTGACTGACTACTTCAGATCTGAGCATACTGTTTGCCTGACTGGTGCTGATATGTTTATGTTTCAGATGTCAGTCATATTAATTACTGTTTCAATTATTACCAGTTGGTTATGAGGTTCCGCCCACTTTGAGAGATCTCACAATTGTCATATGGAGATGCCGTGTGTCCGGGTGGGACATCCAAAGAGCGTGCTTTCCAGTAAACCTTAAGATATTTTTTTCTATGAAAAAAAAAAATGTTGCTAAAATATTGAATTTCATCAAGAATGGTAAATAATATAACCCATTGGTAAACATTTCATTGCTGCATTTTAATGAAAATTTATTGGAGGCTAGGCTTCCAGTCTTAGATTCTAGGCTTAAAGTACTAGCCTCTGCTGTCAAACCCATGCTTAGTTGTTTACATATTCGTCCTTCTTCAGTAATTTCTTTATGTTCATTAGAGTCGTGGTGGATCTGGAGCTTATCCTGGGACCACTGGGCATGAAGTGGGAGAATTCACCCAGAATGAGGCACCAGTACATTGCAGGGAACCATTCACACACATTCACAACTTTAGGTAATTTAGCATAGCCAATCTGCTTACCTGAATGTTTTTTAGGAAGTGGAAGGAAACTAGATTGCACAGGAGGTGGCAATGAGCTGCTGTGCCACTGAAGGTAACAAGATAACAATGCAATCATACTGTTATATAAATACTGACACATAAAAAGGTAGTAAGTTTTCCCAAAATGTTGCTTTTTTTTTTTTTTGCCTGGATGAATAGCGAACAATAGTGAATCAAGAAAAAATAAATAAAGTTCAAGGTCTTTTCATGAGTAGAAGAATGAGGAACAACATGCATGCAAGGAAAAATCTGTCATCATAGAGTACATCTCCTCACAGTGATTTAAAAAAAAACCCTATCAAACAGTTAAAACAGCAATCAGGGATTTTACTCTGTGTATCTATCATTGGGCCAGATCATTCTCATCTCTATTAAGTGTTCAGGTGGCCATGGATCACACTGAGTGGCTAAAAGCTGGCAGTAAACACATTAGCTCACTGAAGTGACAGGCCTTTCTGTCCTCTTTAGCCCTCATGCATCTGAGTATCATGAGCATCCTCTCAGATTCAACGTGTCCTACATACAACAGGAGGACATACATTTACATATAGGCTCCATTTATTTATTCATTGTTCTGCACCTATCATCTGCTATTGAAAGCATCTTGTAAATTTGGAATCTTGGAATCAATCAAACTGGGTTCAATCTTGAGCTCAGGGAACTGTTTGCATGGAGTTTTCATATGTTCTCCATATGTCAGCATGGGTTACCTCTGAGGTTTCCACTTTTCTCCATACCAGTAGGTGGACTGGCTATTTAAATTGCCCCTAGTGCCCCATGCACTTATTGTTAATGACTGAGCAAATGTGTGTGCATGGTGCCCTGTCATGGATTAGTGTCCCATCCAGGGTGTATTCCCGCCTTGCACCCAATGTTCCCAGAAGAGTCTTTGGATTGAGCAGGATAAAGCAGTTACTTAACATTTGAATGAATTTAATATTTAAAATGAATTTAAACATTTGAGATGCAGACATAGACCACTAACACCTCAGCCAGTCACTGCTAATATTCATTCATGAAACATTAGTAGGTAGTTTGAATAATAGAATGAATAGTCCTAGTTGTGATAATCACACTAATTTGCTGTCTCTTCAAATGTAGCTGTTTTGGGACGTACCTAAAATCTTATATTACCACTGAGAGCAGTCCTAAGGGCACTAAAATTTCCTAGCTAAGAGTTTCCTTCTATTCACAAATCTGCTAATAGCAAGTTAAAACAAAATAAAAGATAAAGTCATAATTAGCATTTTATTCATTTTCAGTGGAACTGAAAAAGTATTTCATGGCAATGTTATTAATATGACAAGATTAACTGACGATGTACTTTATGTGCACTGAATGATTAAATAACAAATTCATGTCATCACCGCTCCTACTGCTGTCTGTATTGCAGCAGATTTTATTAAGCAGGCATTGATTTTAACCAGCACTGTGTGCAGAACACAGCTGGCCGCTACTATATTGGTCTCATGAGAATTCTAGATAATGTGAAAATGTTTGGTTTCAGTTACTAAGGGCCATTTCAATATTAATTTTTAAGTTCACGTGGCTAAATGTGGTCAAAACAGTACCATAGTGCATGTACTTGGCACAACAAGGAACATTCTCTAGGCTCGTCTTCATGGAATGCTGCAAGGTCAACTGAAAAATTGGGTGATGTAACCTTGGGTAGAAAACCTGGGTTTACCCATAAAGTCATCATGCCACCAACGCGTTCAAGGCAAGCTTTTTGCCAGACCAAGCAGGTGCCCAAATCAGAAAGGTTGTAATAAGCTTATGAGTCCCCAAGTCACCTAGATTTTGTAATGCGGCTGTGGGGATTTGTGCCCATTCAGCCACAAGAGCATTATTGATGGAAAGCTCTGATGCCAGGCAAGAAGGCATTTTGCGCAGTTGAAGTTCCAGTTCATCCCAAAGGCGTTCAATTGGGTTGAGGTCAGGGCTCTGTGCAGGCCACATGCACTTGATCTTATGCATCAACTTTGGCAAACCATGTCTTTATAGAGCTTTCTTTGTGCACAGGGGCATTGTTAAGATTGGGCTAGACCCCTTAGTTCCAGTGAAGGGAAATCTTAATACTATAGCATGCAAGGACTTTCTCGACATTTGTTCATTGTCCAACTTTCTGGCAACGGTTTGGGGAATGTCCACATATGGGCGTGATGGTCAGGTGTACAAATACTTAAGGCCGTATAGTGTAAATCCAAAGGTAACATCGGTATTTATTAGGGGAAAGTTCATGCTATGCAGATGCTTAAGATGATTTTCTCAAAGGCATTACTAAAATTACCTGCATTTGGTTGACTTCTCCATGTATAATGTACTAGAGAGGCCTCAGCATGGGTCCATAGAATGGGCAGGCTGGTCCACGGAGAACATGAATATTAGATCCCTCTTGGAACTCCAACTTCATTAATTCATACTGTCTTTGTGGGAGCCTGAGCCAGCCTCCCTGACTGTCTGCATGGGCCTTGGTTGCCTTCCCCAAAAAAATTTCTTGGAGATGATTTTGCCCAGGGACCTGGAACTGTCTTCTGAGGAGAGTGACAAATTCCTTCATACATTCCACACCAAGGTACCCCTGATTCACCAGGCTTTCAGTCCATACTCAAGCTCTGCCGGTAAGCCTGGATAACAAAAATTTCACCTTCTCTCATTAGGGTCCACCATACAATGATAATATAGTTCATCATGAAAACTAAGTCCATCAGAGGTCAACTCAAGGTCATTCCTTAGTGCAAGAATGGGGACTGATAGGGAAAATGCATCAAGGTTGCCAAATAATCTTTTGTAAAGATAGCAGAGATCTGTATTTTTTTAAGCATTTAGACAAGCTCTTGCCTTTAATCCCAAAAAAATCAGGAGACAGAAAATGCTTTGTTTTTGCCACCAAGTGCAATAACATGTAACATAAATGCAAGAGATGCTTTAAAAGTAAAGCAATTAAATGAAAGAGCAATATGATGAAATGCATTTCAGAACATGCCATGTATTCAAATAAACTACTGTAAATCTATTAGGAGTCTATTATATTGTAAATTATATTACACTTACTGTATATACAAAGGTTTGGTCACCCCAGCCAAATAACATATTTTATTGATTTTTGAAGTGAAAAGAACAAAAAATTTTACAGGTACTTTATATTTGATTCACTTAAATAGAAAAAAAAAAAAATCATAATTGTGGCATGTGCAAAAGGTCCGGAGTGTAATAAATTCTTTTAAAGTAAAGTAAATAAAGTCTCTTCAAAGCTTGTCCTAACACTCAACAATCTTGGGCTCCTCTAAGCAGCTGACTGAGGATCTGAAAATGAAGATAATTGAAAATGAAGCTAAGCTAATGCCTAAAACAGAGGAAGGCTATGAAAAGATGTCAGAGCCTTTTGAAATGGATAGAAGCCTCTTCTAATGGCTACTTCCACCACAATAATGCAGTATTGTACAATATCATGACGTGAAGTAGATGCTGCTAAATAGCTCATTTTAAATGCCTGATATATGATAAATAAGAAAAGGAGGTTCAAGTGCCCATGTCATTCTTGCTTTTTTGAAATAAGAGGCGCATTTACTATGTCATTGTCAAAGTCTGATCCATCCCCAATCCATACAGTCCATATAGGGAAGCTAAGCTGCAAAACAGCTCTTTAATTATTCCTAGTTGTGACTCACATTTACATACACTTACACACAGTTACACACTGTAAACATGCTAACATTTTCCTCCAGCTAATTAGAAATGCAGTCGGGTAATATTAGCATCATATGTTGGTAATAGTTTTCCATAGTTTTTTTAATATATATCTATGACAGACTGAATGATTTTTGGTCACACCACATGATATTTTCAAGTTCACACAAATTTAAGACAGAATTGATCAGCAAAGCAAAACAGGACTTCATGTCACTAAAGTTACACTCACATAGCACTTTATTAGGAACACCTGTACACCTGTCATTCATGTCATTCAGCCAAGTGTATGGCAGCAGTGCATTGCATAAAGTCATGCAGATACTACTAGACGAGTGGGTCAGAGAACCTCCAAAATGGCAGGTCTTGTGGGGTGTTTCAGATATGCAGTGGTTAGGACCTACCAAAACTGGTCCAAGGAAGGACAACTGGTGAACTGGCAACAGGGTCATGGGTGCTCAAGGCTCATTGATGCACGTGGGGAGTGAAAGCTAGCCTGTCTGGTCCGATCCCACAGAAGAGCTAATGTAGCACAAATTGCTGAACAAGTTAATGCTGGCTATGATAGAAAGGTGTCAGAACACACAGTGCATCGCAGCTTGCTGCATATGGGGCTGCGTAGCCGCAGACCAGTCAGTGCCCATACTGACCCCTGTCCACCGCCGAAAGCACCTACAATGAGCACTTGAGCCCCAGAACTGGACCATGGAGCAATGGAAAAAGGTGGCCTGGTCTGATAAATCATGTTTTCTTTTACATCATGTTGACGGCTGGGTGTGTGTGCATCACTTACCTGGGGAAGAGATGGCACCAGGATGCACTATAGGAAGAAGACAAGCCGGTGGAGGCAGTGTGATGCTCTGGGCAATGTTCTGCTGGAAACCTTGGGTCCTGGCATTCATGTAGATGTTACTTTGACACATACCACCTACCTAGAGTTCAGGGTGTTGACTTGGCCTCCAAATTCCCCAGATCTCAATCCAATCAAGCATCTATGGGATGTGCTGGACAAACAAGTCCAATCCATAGAGGCCCCACCTCGCAACTTACAGGACTTAAAGGATCTGCTGCTAATGTTTGGTGCCAGATACCACAGCACACCTTCAGAGGTCTTGTGGAGTCCATGCCTCGATGGGTCAGAGCTGTTTTGGTGGCACAAGGGGGACCTACACAATATCAGGCAGGTGGTTTTAATATATATATATCAAAATGCTTTAGAAATTATGTCATCTATGTTGAAATAAAAATATAAAAGGATTTAGAGAAAAATGACCAATACATAAAAAACAAAACAAAAAAAATCTACAACTAAATCATTCTACTGTTCATGAAGGGGGAAAAATCTTTTTTTTTTGGCTTGGGTTTTATCTTGTTCCTTTTTTCTAATGCTATTTGTTTAACCCAGAAAAAACATATTCCAGCTTAGTGTCAACGCAACTATTTACCAGGTATTTTCACATTTTTGATAAACAGAGAATTTTCTTCATGCATCCGCAGTACCTGCTAGTGAATGTATGACATTTGCCAAAATGCTGCTTTCTTTGTGTACATGTAAGCAGTTGATACCCTCTGCAGGACCCTTATCAGTCTTCAGGTGAAAAGTATATGTCACACATAAATGACAAAGGTCAAAGGACAATGCAGTGACTAATATTGTGAGAAACCTCTAACCGTTTGTCCTCTATGGGTAAAATAATAATAATAATAATAAAATCTGGCATTATGCAGAGACTTAAAAAGTCATCATGCATCACAATTTAAAATCTAAGATTTTACTGCAAATGCATGGAAAAAAAAAGAAAAGAAAGAAAAGAAAACTACAGAACTGCAGATGGTTGTGCAATATTTGTATGTTCAGGCAAAGCAAGACTGACCTCTCCAACAAAATTGCCAAAATGCCAAGTGCATATTAAAACAACCTTAATACACGGGATGTTACCTGTGTGTTTGTCAACAAGCGCAAAAAAATATGATTTTAAAAAGCAAGACTGAAAACACTCACTCCACTGTGCAACAGTCAAAGACCATCAAATCTATTCCCAATTAAAGAGAAACACAAAATATGCAAGTGCCAGAGCAGAATCAGTAAAGCTTTTCTCTACCCTCCCTAAATAAATTTTGAACAACAGATCTGAATCTTGCATGATGAAGACATTATGTGTCATAATAATTAGGAACACAGACAAAAGAACAACTAATCAGCATGCAAATGTATGCAGACCCCAGTGTTTCAGATGAGACAGATTTTCTACCTTTTTCCTTTTTTTCTTTCTTTTTTTTTTTTTTTTTTGCTCAATTCATCTTCATTGCTAATCATTTGAGGGCTGCCAAATGTTCACTGACACTAATGTATTACAGGTCAAGAGAGGCAGGTCTTCACCTATTACCCCCAAAACAATGTGCTTCCATCCCATTCCCACTTCAGGCTTTGCAGCAATTACTGCCAGATGCAATCACAAGCCTTGAATAGGAGCAACTGGGGCTTGTTTGTGGTTTGGATTCATTAAAAAGGAGGGTGAAGAAAGGAATAAATTACTTAATTGTACTGTGGAAAAAAAGCCAGCCAAGAGATGGGCAGTATATGGCCCACTGCTTGATTAGGAGGCTAGTGCACTCTTGGAATGGAATAGTGGGATAGCTAAGTATGGCCCATATACAAGATTTTTGGGTGTCCTCCAAAACAGATGGCTCCACATACCATCCACTCTGTCAAACGGCTGGCCATTTTTATTCATCTGGGCTTTGGTACAAAGTTCACAAAGAGGACTAGTGGGACAATGAAGAGAGAGAAAAAGATTTAGTTTTGCTTCTGTGTTCACTTTTGATCAGGGGATATTTCTGTTGTTAAATTCTCCACTAAAGAGATAAAGAGACAAAAAAGATACAGAGCACAGTAGAGACTGGTTCAGGGTTGAATTATGCATGTGTAGTGATGAATTAATACAAAAATTGTCATATCAGTATTCAGATCTAAGATGGAACTTTTTTTTTTTTTTACTTAAACGCTACTGAGGAGTTTGTGAGGCCGTAAAGAGGCACATGTTTCAGATATACACAATGCTGACACTGAACTTAATCCTCTATGCTACGATATGTAGTAGATGTAGCACTGGTTAAACTATGTATGCAATTCACATTTCATTTCGTGAAATGCGATAGCTTCACAAGATGCCGCATAGCCATATGACAGCAGGAGTAGGTAGCTTTTATCAACTGATATGACTAAAATTAATTTAAAAATGCCATCCAATGGCTAAATATAAGGTCTTTGTTTATGTTTTCTTTGGTATCGGCTAGTATATCGGGTCCAGTATTGATGTGGCATGGTATTGATTTTAATAGATTTAGCAACCCTGTTACTAGTGAGACATGATCAGAGGTGGTCACTGAGGACACACTCATGAAACATATAAAATTATCATGTGTGAATGGCTATCTCTCTTGGCTGTCCACCTTTGATGGGATCATGCCAGTCAGCTGTTCATACCAGGTCCTGGGAATTGCAGATGTGGTCCAAAGTATGATCACAGCATGAGGGATAATCGATGCAATTTATTAAGATCTCTGTTTAAAAAATGAAAGCGCATAAGCAGCACTCAAGGCCCATAATGATGGTTGAGGATGTGAGAAAGCTCTTGGAAAGAGAATAATGGGCATAACAACAGAGTCCTCCATGGAAGAAAGGAAATGAGGGGGTATTATAAAATCAACAGAGTGCAGCTCGCTAAGATAGACAGCCTGGTGTACACAAAGTACCAGCATATTTGAAGAATGCATGTATTTACAGTACTTGTGCACTCATTGTTAGCATTTTCCCCTATTCCTCCTCCCTTATAATTTTCTCCATGTCTCCCTTCACCCTTCTACCTCCCCACCACACACCCCAACCTTAATGGCACTTGTCTGCCACTCTTCATAAACAGACGAAGACACTCAGAATAAGCAAATGAAGAGAATGTAGCACAATGGCTCTGTCGTATGGGAAGCTTTCAGATGGAATTATGGCTTTGGTGTGGGTGGGGGTGAGAAGGGATGGCTGCCACAGTCAGGGAAAGATGGGTGGAGGCCAGTGTAAGCTGGGGTAAAAGGGGGTCCAGTGTAGGGGGATGAGGACTATAGTGGCGAGAGATGGAGAAAGACATGACATGAACTTGTGAATGTGCTTTTGGCCAGGCTAATCAAGGGTTCCTCCTTCAGTGCATAAAATTAAAAGACTATGGATCACACATTTACAGTTGTATGCAAAAGTTTGGGCACCCCTGGCCAAATCAGATATTTTATTGCTTTTATTTAAGTCAATAACTCGGGTTAGGTTTACTTAAAGTACAACACCCCCTTTGGCAGATATTACAAGTTGCAAACGCTTTTGTAGCCAGTTAGGAATCCTTCTATTCTTATTTAATGAATTGTCACCCACTCTTCCTTGCAGAACGCAACCCGGAATCAAAGCATTCAGTGTCATTTTGCAGAAAGGAGGAGTGAGTACAGTAATAACAGTGGTGCATAACACCTGAAGTGCAGATATTGCTTTGTCCAGTGAGACCAGGTATTTTGTAGTAATTAATTCCCAAGCAGACAAGCTGTTGTGTGTTTGCCTGGATAAAGATGATGGTTTGTCTCTATAATGAGTTTGTGTTTTGCAAGCAAGGTGGAAGGGACAACAAAGATTCAAGAGCCTGTTTCAAATAGTGTAGCGTAATTTGTGTAGAAATTAAAAATGTAGTGGCAATTAGTAAAGCTATCAGTCTTGGTGTGTTGGCAGGGGATGACTGTTGATCTGGTGCTGAGCCTAAGCAAAGCCTCAGGCAGGGGCTTCAGACCAAGCCCCATCATGAAAATGTGGTAGTTCAGTGGTGTTTTGTCTATTTTATTGTCAGGCATAGCATGCATCATAAGACTAGAAAAAGGAAATAGTTGGTTTATTTGGAAAATAGTAATGGTATGGCCCTTATTTAACAAAGTCACATGCAATCAAAGTCAGTTTCCTTGTTTATCAGGTTCATCTTCTGTACGATCAAACTCATGTCGGGTGAGAGTGCATGTAAAGTCCAGGGTAATATTCAAACAACCTGAAAAGATTTTTAGCTAAATACTCAAAATCAATATCAACAATAAGAATAGCAAGAAGGCTGTATTAGGTAATGTAGTATAAGTAAAACAATATAAAACACTCCAAATATTTTTGGTAATCACAATCGCAGGTAATAAGGTTTAGAATCAATAAGTAATTTGATTCAATATGTAATTTTAATCAATATGTAAAAAAAAAAAAGCACAAATGTGGTTATCAGCTCATTAGTAATTATCAGCTCATTAGTTCTTCAATTGAGTAATCTATGCATTTATGTAAGAAAGACATTATGAGGCACTGACTTGGACAAGTGGGCTGTTCAAAGATGTAGTAATAACGTGTATAATTTTCATGTAAATCTCAGTAGATTTACAGTTAAAGCTGACTTAACAAAAGTTCTAAAATGAATAAACCTAACAAAAAAAATAGAGTAACTACCCGCAGGTGAGGTTGGAAAATGGCTCAGGTTTCAACCTGATTATGCTCTTAAACAGCTTTAGAAAAAAAAAAAAAAAAAAAAAAACCAAGACACTTCCATAACTGTCATTTTATTTGTGACAACCTGGAACAAAAGCACCTTCAACTCAGCTTTAATCAAATTAATATTTCTCCTCTCTATTTGGATGGATCTTTCTTTCCTCAGATCTGCATAGCCTGCTAAATGATTTTCTTTTAGGGTGTTTTTAATGTAAATGAGTTGTATATGAAGGTAAATTGATGCGTGCCATATGGATATGCCATGAGAACTAGTGGGCAGGAGCTTATATCCACGCCGCTGAAGCAGATTCATCAATTGTGCTCAAATTATAGCTCATTTTAATGTCTCATAAATCAGATGCAGAATTGTTCGTATGTACTTTGGTACAATCAAAGCTGTGTTCATTTTTATGCAACATTGATGAATTAGGGGCACAGAAGTGCATTCATAAATGTATTGTTTAGTATAAAATATGTTGAAACATAAATCTGCTTATAAACAGTGGAGAATGAACAGCTCATTTAAAGCTTTAAATGTGTCTTTATTGTGCCATTCACTATTCTGTTCTCTTCTTTCGGTGCCTTAGAAAATTTGACTCAGGATGACTCAGGATTTAGGCACTGTATGTAATTTTATTTTAATTTATTCATTTATTTAATTAGGTATTTAATGTTGGGGCTAGTCAATTCTTTAAGTAGGAGCTTAAATAATTCTGTTCGAATTTTAAAAGTGAAGTATGAGATACTTTGAGTTGTATACTCTAGCTTTTTGTTCTTTTAGACGTAAGAATTCAGGCGTTCACGAACGGTGGAGTGTTCTTAACCATTTTTTTGCAGGAATTCAACATACTAGTTTCATATTGTAGCATACAATTGTAGCCCTGCTTAAATTTTTAATAATTAGAAGACATTTAAGAAAGTACTTTTCTACCACAAGTCACAAGGACACTGCTTTTTGAGTCTTTTTCTTCTTGCATCATTTTTCCCTATTCCATCAATTACAGTAGCTTTGCAGTTTCCAGTTGAATGGAAGGAGAAATGGCAGACGAGGCACAGCACTCCTTCTTTAGCTGGGGCTGCACTTATAATGGAAGGAGCTTTTGTGAAGGCCATCTTTTGAATGTGCAGTCGAGGTCATTCATTAATTCAGAGCATGGCATTTAATAGGTACATCACAAGAAACTGAAAGAATGCAAATAATAACATTTCCTAATACAAGTGCACAAAAGATGGCCAGTAACTTCATTAATTAAGCAAACGCCCATGTAAATATGGTTCAATTATGCCTTGCTGCCCCTTAATTATAAGGTCTCTTGAATTTTTTTGTTTGATGTAAATGTAAATTACAATAAACGCAATGGCCATTAAGAGCTTATAATAAAATAATAAAACAATATGTGATTGGTGAAACAATGATGTACATGTCTCCACTGGTCTGAACTACATTAGCTTCACCCTGGCATAAACATAAAGAAAATTTGGATATTTAGTTTTGTATCTTCATGTTTTATAGTTTTATATCTTCTTTTTCTTTTTTTTTTTCTTTTAAGATATTTACAACTTTGCTTATTACAGCCCAGATATGTCATCTAAATTGTGGTTCTGAATGTAATATTTTTATATAAACCTTTGTATACTGTAGATGGTTTATATGCTTTATTCAATAAAAAATACAACTATATGAAACTGGGCATATTATTATTATTACCATCACAAAAAAAGCAATGATCATTGTCATAGTTTAATGAAATAGACATCAGCCAGTCTGTTGTTCAGACTTATTGGTAGAGTGTCACTAGAGCCATAAGGTTCCACCTGTTGACATTCATTAACAGTCAAAGGCAGTGCAATAGCCTGCAGCAACCTCTACAAGCTGAGGCAGAGTTGAAGGTTGCTAGAAGCCCCCTGACAGCAACTCACACCAGCCTGCCCATCACAGAAGAGGTGAGGGAGAGTGATGAGGGCCAACAGACTGCTTGCTCATTCCATAAGTAAGCCACTTTGTTGAAGGGTGAAATTCACTGACACCATATTCATTCAAATTCAATTAAACACCTGTCAGTAAGTGTTGTTTTTGTTCACATATATGCATATTGTATGAATACTTTGCACCTGATTTTATTTTTTAATGCATTCAAAACTTGCATTATTGTTTTTGTGAAGTATAACAATTTTCTAATTGTCTCTTTTTTATCATTATCATTATTATAATTATTATTATTATTATTAGTAGTAGTAGTAGTAGTATTTTTTGCCAATAGTCATTTTGCAGATACCTATGTGACAATTAAGGTCAGGCAGCAAAGAAAACGACTAGCTGCTTTAAGACCTTATATAGGCTTCTTTATTAAGACAGTTTATTTGTCTCCAATCAAAACAAAAATGCAAAGGGAAATCTTAAAAACTTTGTTTTAACAATCTACTTCTAAAATCAGATCATCAAACCTAACACCTAACATATCTCATACCTAAAGCAACCAGTGTAAATAAATTATTACTGAGAAACATTATCTTATAGAAGTTTGGATAAGACATGCAGAGTTGTTTAAAGGAAATTGAAGGCTGAATTTAAAAAAAAAAAAGGAAAAATATGAACCTCCTTGGAAGCATGTTAGCCTTTACCCTCTCGGTTGGTAGCTGTCGTATGATAGGGGAGAGCTGGCTAGTAGGTAGGAATTGGCAGGTGTTCAAAAGTTTTCCTCCAAAAACCAGCCAACCAATATTCAACATTTTGAAAGTTGAAAAGTAGGCAAAAGATATCAGATGCTCCATGTCCTAGGTTAGGACTATCTGAGGCTGAGACCATGTAAACAGTAAAACTACAATATCTTCATTATTCTGCCACCATCACATCACTTTATACAAAATCATTAAGATTTCAGGCCTTTAAATGTTGGTAGAGAAATCATTAAAATATAAACATTAGGCATAGTTGATAACACTGTATAAATATTTTAAAAATACTTTATATTAAAAAAAAAACATATAAAAGCCATGTAGAAATGTAACTTCCTACTCCATTAGACTCCAAAGTGCTAGGCGAATACCTTACATATTGGCTAGTCAAATAGTTAATTCCTTAGTTAATAGTTAATTCCTTAGTTAATTAATTAGTCAATATGAGCTAATTCGTATTTGTATTTTTCAAAGCTGCTAAACATCTGACACTAAATTCACACTGGACTTGTTTCTGGTTATCCCTGAGCATCAGTACAAACCATACAAAGACCTTTCTATAAATCTACAGGTTGCACAATCATGACGTCTTTCTAGATTATGGTATTAAATAAAGTTAACAGTGTATAGAACACTTGGTTGTGTGATATCGATGGACTTCTATGGAGTTTACACTCTACTCACACGTCTAACACAGCTCTGACGCAGCCGGCGTGTACTGAATTGCATGTTAAACTGGAAGTGATACCTCCTCACACACGTTGATAAAAAGCTTCATGTGTCCAGTGTGAATTGGCCTTGAGTAGAAAAATATCAGGTAGCAGTCAGAAGTATTGCTGATTTGGAAATTGTTTAATAGTCTTCTGTATATGATGCTGGCACTCCAGTTATAATTATTATCAACCTCGAGTAACCTTGCACGAGGTTCACACTTCCCATTGAAACTTTATGTATCATTTCTGAAAGTCTCATCTTTAAATCCTAATATCCTAAACTAATTAAATCAACTTTCATATGCCATGTACTAACAACCAGCATATCTGTTTCATCCCACTCATATAAATGTTCTTTATGTAACTATAACTTCACTCTCTGGTAGTACTCCGAGGATTATGGATTATGGATATGGAGATGTTCTCAATAACCTCGATAAACACAATGAAATAATGGAAGTAATGGCACTGCTATTGAAAAAAGAGAAGCTAACTTGTCTTGAATATATAACAAACCAATAATAACAAATCACTTACAAGAAATCGGTAAGCTGGTTTACAGACGTGGAATGTATGTGTCAATGGGAGCAACAGTACTTATTGATTTTCTGCTTTAGCTGAGGAATGATATAAACAAGAGTAGATTGACTTGTCAGTAGACAAAAGCTACTTAAAGCTAAGCTGTTTTTCAGTTACCATCTGTAGTGTATTACGTCCTGTGATGCAGCTTTTTCAGAATCATCAACTAAACAAAAAACTTTTACTTAAATTAAGTTCTCATTTTATGCCATTTTATGCTCTCTTATAAATATTATTCATCTTAAAGCATATTTTTAGTAACCTCAGAGCAGCTAATAATAAATACACTCACCATCCACTTTAATAGGAACACCTGTACACGTGCTCATTTATTTATTTTTTTTTAGTTTTCCAAACAGCCAATCATGCGGCAGCAGCGCAATGCATAAAATCATGCCGATACGAGTCAAGAACTTCATTTAATGTTACCTCAAACACCCGAATGGGTTCAAAGTGTGATCTCTGTGATTTTAACCGTGACATGGTTATTGGTGCCAGATGGGCTGGTTTGAGTATTTCAGAAACTGCTGATCTCCTGGGATTTTTACACACAACAGCCTCTAGAGTTTACACAGAATGGTGCGAAAAACAAAAAACATTGAGTGAGCGACAGTTCTGTGAGTGGAAACATCTTAGTAAGAGAGGTCAGAGGAAAATGGCCAGATTGGTTCGAGCTGCCAGGAAGGATATAGTATAATCACTTTTGACAACCGTGGTGAGCAGAAAAGCATCTCAGCATGCACAAAACATCGAACCTTAGGGTGGATGACCTACAATAGCAGAAGACCAGACGGAATCTGAGGCTATCATGGTCACTGTCCAGTTTCGGTGAGCCTGTGACTATGATAGCCTCAGACTCTTGTTCTTGACTGACAGGAGTGGAACATGATGTGCTCTTCTGCTGTTCTTCATGCACCTCAAGGATTGACGTGTTGTGCGTTCTGAGATGCTTTTCTGCTTACTACGGTTATAAAGAGTGATTATTTGAGTTACTATAGACTTCCTGTCATCTCAGACCAGTTTGGTCATTCTCCTCTGATCTCTCTCATCAACAAGGTGTTTCAGCCTACAGACTCTTTTCTCACAGAATGTTTTTTGTTTTTCACACCATTCTGTATAAACTCTACAGACTGTTGTGTGTGAAATTCCCAGGAGATCAGCAGTTTCTGAAATATCTGGTACCAATAACAATGCCATAGTTATTGGTCACAGAGATCACATTTTTCCCCATTCTGATGTTTGATGTGAACAGTAACTGAAGCTCTTGACCTGTATCTGCATGATTTTTGCACTGTGCTGCTGCCACATGATAGGCTGATTAGATAAATGCATGAATGTGCAGGTGTACAGGTGTTCCTAATAAAGTGGATGGTGAGTGGAGTTATAAGAGTGAGAAATGTTAAGCCAACAGGTCCTAAATCCATTCCTTTGTCATGTCTCTTTGTAAAGCCTAATGCAAAAGAATTTAAGGCAAACAAAAAATTCAATAAAAAACATAAAATATTTTGCCAAGCACTGGATTGTAAAAGCTAATACTGTGAACATTTCATCCAGTAAAATTCAATATTGTGTAACACTTCTTTCCTTCTCTCTGTTGCAAACATTGAAAGTGCTTATCAAAGCTTAAGTATATTCATGAAACTGTATAACATTCTGCAGAGCACAAAAGCTTTTTTGAGGATCTATTATATCTGTAACGTGGCCTTTGTGTTTCATAATAACAGATTCTTTTTTCAGACAGTGAAGAATATGTCTCTTTTTTCCATCTAGCCAGTGGAGATTATAGGAATAATTGTTCTTTAGACGGCACTCAACATCCTAGAATAAAACACACATATGCCTCCAAGTGTGAATGTTGACATTTGGATGGCGAGGAGCCACTCAGGGTCATTGTTTAGTAACAATATTCAAGTGCACCCTCAGGGTGTTTTTTTTTTCCCCTCTCCATGGTGAACCATTTTCCACGAAGGCCATTTGGCCATATAATGATACCTTCAATGTACTTTCTACCTCTAATAACTTTTTATGCTCTTGAAGTCTCTGCTACACCCATTTTGTGTCTGAGAGTTGGATAATTTCCAATGAGAAAAACTGAGTAATGTTTGATGACGACAGGATCACAGCCATACACAGTAGCATGGTACGGTCTGGTATGCCTCAAGTTTGACATTGCTAATACTCAATGAATTTCTAAAATGAGATCGATTCAGGGTATGCAGTTGAAATACTGAAGTTCTAGATTTACTATTGAATAAGTGTTTAATAATACACGTTTTATTCTTTAGAGCATTTTATTCACACCAGGATACAATACATTTTGCTGTCTTTATTATTAGTATTATTATTATTTTTATATTATTGACTTACTATATGCTGTGATTTGATGGCTACATGTCTGTATAAACAACACTTACAAACACGAAATTAAATGTGTTTATCATCTGTTAGGCATGCTTATGATACTTATTAATAAAACATATTATTCTAAGTCTACGTAATACAAAATGTACTGTATAGATTTGTGTGCTGTGTCTAGATTTAAGTACTCATCAAGAATAAACCACACAGAACAGCAACACAACACCTCACCTACTGTGCTACGAAGTATTGCCCAATAACACAGTGAGGTTTGTAAACTTGCTATAATGACTCTGCAACAGCAAAAAATACTTTTGTGTTTATATGTTGTTTTTTTTTTTCTGAAAAGCTGTCAAGGAGGGGTACTGAGAAGAGAATTGTCAGAGAAGGTGAACAATGGCAGCAATGAGAGCTCTTCAGAAAATGGTGAGAAAGAGTTGGCTGCACTGGTGAGCATGAGTGGACAGATGTGCTCTAATGTGTTTGGCTGCTGCTCAACACACAGCAACACCCAGAGAGGAGCTCAAACAAAGATAAAGAT
>CM040463.1:24189267-24245493 GCA_022758105.1 Pangasianodon gigas | reverse complement strand
ACACACACACACACACACACACACACACACACCCCCGTCACAAAAAATTCTTTGTCAAAAACAACAGCACTTGCACCAAAAAAAATTCTCCTTACATTTTCATTACTTACAATGTAGTCCACTGTAACTTATGACGCATCAAACACAAATATCCTCAGCATCCACTGCACTTTTTGTTTGTTAGAGGGGTGTAATTTGCATTCCGAATGCTTTTTGAGGTGATGAAGACTTAGTCCATTCTCTTAGGCCAATAGAAAAAGAAAATGCCACTTTGCTTCACACATTAGCTGCTTACATAGAAAGAAAGCTAATGTATCATCTAATTGGGTGAGCCACTGCATCTGATTCCTCTCAATCAGACTATTAGTTGGGTAATTACCCATCTGCCTCGGGTGGAAAATGGCAAGGCAAACACCAAGCTAATAACATTCTCAAGGGCTCTCCAGAGCGAACAAGATGATGTTGATGTTGGGTAATGCAGTCTCAAACTATTTCAGCACCATGGTGAAAACATTAACCAGACTCTGTTTGCCAACTTCCTAAAATTGAGTCTATTCAATTATTTACTTAAATACAGATTGTTCCATTTCCCATCCATCTATCCATCCTTTTTTTTTGGCTTTATTCACCTCCATATAATAGATGTCTGTGATAAAATAATGATATTACATGGAAAGGCAAAGTTTTCTCAGTGCTTTTAGGAAGGGAACAATGTAGCATAGATGAGCTAATATTCAAACGTCATACTCAATTCTCAGAACTGCATTTTCAACACAAATGCTAGAGGCATTTGTGGCATTTCCATGCAGGAAATTGCAGGAGTAAACATTGTGAATTGTCTTGCAAAATCCAAGTAACTCTTACACATACTAACATTCTAAGGACCCTTTTTTACTTTTATGTTTTGTAATGTTTTAACCCTGTATGTAGTTCAGAAAATCTCAGCATGTGTAGCTCCTGTTTTATGCCTATTTATTGAAAAGTGTGGGTGAATGCTCAAATCTGATTGGTCAGTAGGTGTGCATTATTTCTTATAACATAACAGCTCGAAAAGTAGTTCCGGCTGTAACATGAATGACAGATTAATATTAATGTGCTCATTCTAGTACATTATTGTTTCTATAGTAACAGCTCATTCACATGCAATTGTATGGTGGACGCTACACATAATGTAAGACTAAAAAACAATATATTTTAAAAAAAACATGATTTTCAATAAGATTTTAAAAGTGTTGGTATTTAACAACGTAAAACGTACCCAACGTACACACTTTTTGTTAGTAGACATTTATTTAACATTTATAGAAGGAGCTTATCAGCAAAGGAAAGTTTTCAGGAGAGAGGAGTTTAAGCTTTCCAATTTCTTGAGAGAGAGAGAGAGAGAGAGAGAGAGAAGAGCGAGGCTAGATAGGGAATCGCAGCTACAATGTAAGCGAGAACAGAAACCAATTTGTATAACTTGTCGGACGTTCCACAACATTAAATATAACTATAAACCATTCAAATGTGTGCCATGCTGCATCACCCTCCCCACAAAAAAATTAAGTCATTCAAGTTCAAGAGTTTTATTTGTTTAGGGCTTTTATCATTGTCACAAAGTAGCTTTACAGAAATCGCATGTAGATTTAGAATCTTAATGAGCAGAAGTGACAATTGCAAGGGAAAACTCCCTGAGGCAACATGAGGAAGAAATGTGGAGAGGAACCAGACTCAAAAGGGAACAAATCCTCCTCTGGGTGACACTGGATAGTGGGATTATAAATCATTACCCTTCTACAACTGTACACTTATAAAGTATCAACTGAATATGAATACATTTTTCAGATTGAATAGATAATGCACTGTAAACAAATAAAAATACAGATAGGAATAGGAGATGGACTATTCTTGGTTTGGTTGGTTGTTTGGTTGGTTGGTTGTTTTTTTAAGAAAGCTTGCCAGAAAGGTCATCTATTTTGAGTGGAACAGGAGGTTTTTGCTTTAATGTGATGGACACTCAAGCATGTATCGTATCATATCGTATCATATCAAGCCTTTGCTTGGTACAAAAACTACTCAAATGGGCTCTCACACAGTTAGCCTTATTGAGAGTGACTCATTTGCCAGAAGGTACAATGTTGCAATGGATGCAATATCAAGACAGTACATATGTCTAGTGTAATGGTGTCTGCCTCCAGAGTTCCTGTTCCAGATTTGGAAGAAGTTCGGCAAGGCACAGGTAGACCTCTTTTCCAATATCATTTGCACAACAACTCATTGTCAACTAAGGTTTTCCCTGACGAAGCAGCCTGCTAGGTCAAGATGCATTGTCCCATGACTGGCCTGCCATTGATCGAGGCCATAGAACTCTGCTTGGGGCTCCAAAATGGCCAGTGAGACCCTGGTTTCCTCTGTTAATTCGGTCATGGACAGGTGAAACAATCTGGCATCCTTGGTGGGAACATCTGCACTTATTGGTATGGCCTCTCAGAAGGAGGCACAGCCCATAGATTGTGATCCAGCGATGCCAGTAAATGCAAGAAATACTAGTACACAGGCCTTGTATGCTCTCCTATGGTGTGTACTTCAATTATGTTGCTGTGTGGTAGAGTGTAGATAGCAGCTACATGGTGTTTCACTAGGCACTCATAAACTTGTTACAACCTTGATGAATGGGTGAGACCCCTCTGTCTATTACAACAAGAGACCAGCCTGGGACCCCAAACATTTGTTAGTCACTAACATCCTCCACTTATGATCCCATGATCCCAGGATGTTGAAATGAAAAGGTTTTCTTGCCAGGTCACTCGGAACCAAGGGGGCAGGGGAGCTCTCTGGGTCTTTCAGTTGTAACAGATGAACACCTGATCTTTCCCTCATCTTCAAGCTACTTTCAGTTTAGTGTTTAATAATTTTAGCATCAAGGAATTTTCAGAGTATTGCTGGGATATTTATGAATGACTGATTTGTTGAGGCATGAAATATTAAAGTTAGACTTGTCTTAGTCAAAATATAATTTTGATAATGTATTCATTTGAAATTAGTTATAACCTTTAATATTTATTTTAGGCCTGTTAATTTTCTTGGTTTTTTTTTTTTTTTTGCATATATTTATTTAATTTGTGTGGTAGTTGATGCCTACTGCAGAATATATTTAAAAATAAATAGGCAAAATAGTCATTGTGGACCTCCCGGGTGAGTGTGTGGTCTGCTCAGATGACATTCTTGGGCTGAAAATCAATCTCACTCTGGCCCTGATGGGCTCACAAGATTGAGGTCCCAGGCTAGGTTCTTGGGGAAGGGTGTCTCACTTCCTTCAAAAAGGCTGTGACAAGTTTATGAGTACCTAGTGAGACACCACCTATAGTGCTGTGGTGTGCAACAATGGCTGCTACACCTTGTCTAGAATTCTCGTTGAATCTAGCTTGACGCTGGTCTGTTTTGGTAGTAGGGAGCTTTTATTCCAGATCACTGTGAGACCAAGAGTCACAATGTATACAAAAGAGAGTGGACATTTCTCAGGTGACCTACTCCTTGGTAGGGGCACACAAAAGCCAGGCATCCAGATAGAGCAGCATCCTTGTGTCTCAGGTCATTTAGTTACTGAAACATGTGTTCTTCCCTATAAGGCTTCTTTGGCCGCTAGTACATTGGGCAGGATCAGCAGATCTGACTTACGTGTGCCCAGCAGCACACACTGTGCTAACTATAACTGGCACTGGCCAAAAATCAGATTGGTCAAGAGATGCCCTGCATCCTGGCTGAAGGGTTCCACTGCCAGAAGTGCAGTTTTGCTCAATATGCTATGTGCAAAATGCTAGTTTTGCACATAGCATTTTGCATATGAGGAGACCTATGTTGAGAACTCTGGTGAAGGGAATAGGTTCTCATTGTACAAAGCTCTAGGTCTACAGCTTTAACATCATTGAATTTAGCTGAGCCACATCTGACCCTAGGTCATCCACACACAGCAGAAGAGACTCTGAACTTCTTTTCAGCTTTTTATTCTGCTTATCACTCATCAGAGAGCTCATACACTAACCACATCAACATGAATCCTGCCTTATAGCTCATTAGTCACTTGGAGCTGCGGCTGTGTATATAGTGGAAACCTGCAATTTAATGTGTCACCACTAAGAGCGCTATTCTAAGGGAAACCCACCCGGAACAAATAGCAATTGATATCACAAGCCAATTCTTCAGATAATTTTTCAGATAACAGAGCATGTGGAAACTGAATTAATCACTGATTGAAAACAAAAACAAATACAAAAAAAAGGCTCAGCAAGGAGAAAATGTCTCAGGCTTGGCTCAAATCTCAGTGTGCTGCCAGTGATCCAATGCATGAGGCAAGAAGAATAAAGGAACAGATAGCTGTTGATGAAGGGTATTTTTGAACAAAATATTGTCATATAGTCACGATGTGACATTGCAATGTGCTCAAGTACAAGACGGTATCCAGGTGTTAGTACAGGAGGAATGTGAAATAGAACTACATTCTTCATATATTAAAAGAAGGCATATATTTGTAAGCTGTTCGGAATGAAAAAGAAGTTACCTTTTAATATGCTAGTTTTTTGTACACTCATAGGGAACATGACTCATTTAAGTGGATTCTGTTAATAGAGTCATACATATTAACAGTTTAACAGTGATTTTATAATAAAACCTTAAAACAATTATTTCTTACTGTTACCTGATGAACACTGTAATGTGATAAGTTCTAATTGGATGTTGTTTAATACCTCTTACAATCTGTGGTTGCTGAGGCAAATATCGTCAAAGGGGTCACCAAAAACTAGGGAAACTCTTGGAACCCTCTCTGTTGAACAAACGTAGTCTATTGCTGGACAAGGCTAAGTCAATTGTGTCTTGCTGAAGCATATTTTAATCAGGAACACTCCAGGCAACAACACTTCAGGCTACCTGAAGTCCATGTAAATTATAATTATTACACACGCCAAGAGGGCACTTATACAGTCTATCTATGCATGCAGCTGACGCTGTGGAATGTTTCTTGTTAAAAGAATTTAGTCAGGGTTGGACTGTAAGTAGACTAACAGTGGTACATAAAAATATACAAAACAAAAAAAAATCAAAAAAGGTTAATAATGCATGCATACACTTTTTTATTTGCAGGTGATGTCTCATTGTTGTGCATAAAGGGCCATATTCAGAGTTAACATAAGTCCAGAATTAAGTCAATATTTATGCAGAGAAAGTTTGGGAGGAAGTTTCAGACCCCAAAAAAGGTGACTCAAGAAGTTTGTTCCCTCTTGGATGGATGAGCAGTGTCACTGGACACTGATTGATCTTGCCATCCACTTAGTCCATCTCCTGCACAATCGCCAAAAACCTAAGGCAGGATGGAATTCCCAGCCCGAGACCCACAGCCCTGAACCCATTAAAGTAGGCCAAGCCAAGCTGAGTGACGAAGTATGTGTATGATGTTGAAAGGAGAGGCTGTTTTACTACTGTGGCAACCTGAACCACTACGTAGCACAGGGCCCCCTTCATGCTGTCTCCACAGAACCATGCACACCAGTTGAGCAAACCACCACCATAGCTTGTTCCTCAAAGGTGAGTCTTTCTAGTTTTCTTTATCTTATCAGCCATTCACTGTAAGTGCCCAGATAAAACACTTAGGAGGTCTCTCTGATCTGTCAGCAGTGATTCTGGAGCAGCTGGAATTTCATCAACCAAGCCCTCGTTGAGAAGCTCAATCTCCCCACTCATCCACTACAGCATCCCGTGCACATTCAGGCTCTGGATGGTGGACCCATAGGAAATGGAATTGTCATTACATGCACCAAACCCCTCATGCTACTGATCAGCACCCACCATCAAGTACACATCATCTTCCTCATCACAGTAACCACAAAACATTGCATTGTTCTTGGATTCCCCTGGATGCATCTCCATAACCCTCAGACTGGAAAAGAAATCACCTGTTGGTCCTCGCATTGTTTTGCTCACTGTCTCCATGTTCCCTGTCTCCTAGCTGCCTCAACCTCTGTGGAGATCCCTGAACCCAGTTCACAGGTGTATGTCCCTTCCAAATACCTAGAGTTTAAGGAGGTGCTCAGCAAAGCCAAAGCCAGCGGCCTGCCACCTCACTTTCCCTACGACTGTACAATTGAGTGCATGGCGGGGATCAGACCCCCAAGTAACCACATATACCCGCTGTCCATGGCCAAAAACAAGGCTAAGGAGGAGCACATCTATGAGGCACTTAAACAAGGGTACATCCACCCTTCACTTCTCCCACTTCCTCTGGCTTCTTCTTTGTGGAAAAAAAGGGGCAGACTCCGATCATGCATAGCGTACAGTGGGCTCAACCAAATCACAGTCAAATATCATTATCCTCTTCCCTTAGTTCCCTCAGCCTTGGAAGGGCTTCACACAGCCCAGATTTTCACCAAACTCAACGTACACAGCGCATATAATTATTCATTCCAGGTTTCAGCTCCTTTGCAGCCCCTGCCTCACATCTGAAGAAGCGACCTAAATGTCTGAGCTGGAACTCTGCTGCCGAAGATGCTTTCAGAGAAGCTTAAAAAAGGCTTTCACCACAGCCCCCATCCTAAAACATCCGGAACCCTCTAAGCCTTTCATCGTAGAGGATCCATCAGAGACAGGAGTTGGGGCTGTCTTGTCACAGCAGTTTGCAGAGAAGCCCAAGCTCTGCCCTGTAGCATTCTTCTCTAAGAAACGTTCATCTGCTGAGAGGAACTATGACTTCAGCAATTGAAAGTTACTGGCTGTGAAACTGGGTTTTGAACCCAGAGTGGCACCACTGGTTGGAAGAGACAGCAGAACCCTTCACAATCTTCAAAGATCACAAAAACATAGAGTACCTTAAGACAGCCAAACAACTGAACCAGGCTCCAACACCACCAAAGCTGACTCCTTATAATGTATGTATCCAGCATCCCCCCCAAAGAACCCAGTGATGAGCTCATTCTCCTACCATTCTGAATTTTGGGTGTACGCAGTGTATTCCTGCCAGACTTACCAAGCCTTTCTGTGTGTTTTTCTATTCTGGTTTTCGATTGTGTTCTGCTTCTTGGGTTCTCGATTTTTGGATTTTGTCTCATTTTCTGTCTCACTTTTCGGATTGTTTGCTAGTCTTTTTAAATAAACATCACTTGCAACTGTAACCGTCTCTGCCGCCTGACATGAACAAGGAGTTATACTCAACATATTTTCCTGTTAAAAAAAAGGACAGTGGCCTTTTCTAGTAGTACTATTAGTCCTTTACTAGATCTGAGAGGACTGAATTGGTTTCTGAAACTACTCCCCCTACACACACTTCATTAACACTAAGGAATAGTTATACTGACAAATGAACATAAGACAATTGTGCCTTTTCAAAATATGTTCTAAATTCTAAATGTATTCTGAATATATTACTGTTTTGTGTGTTTAAATAGAATCATTCACTGGATACATTTAGGCCAGTGTATTCAGCATCCATCCATAAATACTTTTTCAAAATATATCACATTACATGATGCAAAATGCAAAAAAAAAAAGAATCCACCAAACATTAACCAAACAGATTAAATGTATCAGGAAAATAAGGTACCTCAAACATACGATATTCAAAAAGCAACTTGAAATTATAGATGCATTTTGAAATGATTCCTAAAAAGGCCAGAAACAACATCTACAGGCATCACCAAAAAGCAGATCAGCACACTCAGTAATCTAAATGACTAAGGAACAAATAATTAGATCAGTTTAGATGCTATCTCTTATCAGAGAACACACAATGTCATTTGCTTGTCATTGAAGGTCTTATCTACTTTCCTAGCTCTTCAGAGCTAGTATAGATTTCCTAAGAATGTTGGTGTGATTTTAAAGGAGAAATGAGGAAAGACTGTCTCAGCAATCGATGTTATAACTTTATCACACATTTCAAAGGAGAATTAGTGAAATCATAAACGAGATGACTTTATTGCATGGAATACTTAGCAGAAGAGTAAGAGTAATATGTAGATGAAGAGATCCTTTCAAAGACACGAACATTCTCAGGGAGACGGAAAAGGATTTTGATGTCACAGCTCATGTAGTCTATTTTTTGTAGTGCACTGTAGTTTTATGTATAGAATAAGATATTTGGATATCAGGGCTATAAGCAATTACACATTGTCAGTTTTGAGTGGTGTCAGTTTTTGAGTGATAGATCCTGGGATTCCAGCACAGTCTTAGTTTTTGTGAGAGCATGGAATTGAGAGTATGATTACTTGTCAAAATAAAAAATGGATAAATATTGGCCCACATACTGCATTTCACAGATAATCACACTGCTATGGTGAGTTTACTACATAAAAACTATAGCAAACATTAAGAATAATTAGCAGAGTTGGTAAAGGACAGATAACAAGCATGAAGGGTGTCCTCAATGCAGTGAGCTCTGGAGGACAAAAGAACAAACCATATTTGTAATTCCTACAAAGGGAGTGCATAGAAAAATAATAAGGAATGAGAAAAGCTTTAACAGTGTAGAGTTTGGATTAGTAAATGGTGCTTGATTCACATAAGGATCTTATTCAGGTGCCTGTACCAAAGCTCTCTGTTGCTCAAACCTTTATAGTAAAAAGCTCCTCTAAGGTGGTATATACTGAGACGTTTAATGTCATTATGGATTTTGAATGTGATAAAACATCTTGCTGGGAAATTGTGGATGGGATTCTCAGTATGTCTAAGAAATGCTTACTCAAGTAGCAGTTGTAATTATATCAAAAGGTCGCCAGTAAGATGTTAGATCGAAGAGGCCAGGTGAGAGAGAGAGAGAGAGAGAGAGAGAGAGAGAGAGAGAGAGAGAGAGAAACATGAGCAGCAGATAATATAAGCATGGCCAGTAATTGACTGTCTCTAATTGGCAGTTAAGTACCAATTAAAATGTTTTGAATATAATATAAAGTTAACAACAGGACATTATAAGATCCTTAATTATTTAATCCATATACCCTTTTCTGACATATCACTTATTAATATCTTGCTTTCTTCTTTAGAGATGTGGCATCATTGTCCTGCTGGAAGACCCAGTTGTGACCACATTTGAAATTTCTGGCTGATGGCTTGATGCCAACAATCTATTTTCTGAAGTGTACCAGCCCCTTTTCCATGAAAGCACCCTCACAACATGATGCTGCCACCCTCATGCTACACAGTTGGGATGGTGGTCTTAGGATTAAAATCCCCACCTTTTTTTCTCCAAGCATAGTGCTAATCATTATGGCCAAACAGTTACATTTTTGTTTCATCTGAAAGAACTCTCCTTCGAACAGATGCTGATCAGCTGCAAAGTTCAGTCTGGCTTTTGTATGCCGGTCTTAGAGTAGGGGTTTCCTCCTTGCGTGACAGACTTTCCCTCAGTGGCGATATAGGACACTCTTAGTGGTGGATGTACATACTTTGGTACCTGATGCCTCCAACTCATTCACCAGTTCCTTTTTGTTGTCTTGGGGTTCAGTTGAACCTTTCAAACCAAAGTTTGTTCATCCCTAGGGGTTAATATGTGTAACTTTCCTGGATGATGCAGTGTCTATGTGGTCCCAAAATTTTTATATTTGCATAAAATTGTTTGTACAGATGCATGTGGTTCAATTATTTTCTGAGGTCTTGGTTGAGTTGCTTGAACATTCCTGTGGTACCCAGGGCAAAAAGGCAATGTCCCTAAAGGTAGGCCCTTTTACAGCCATAGGTCCCAGGTTCCCAATTAGCTTTTAATTATGACAATTGGCCAATCAAAATCTTCCAGACTGTTTATGGAGACAGTCAACTCAGTGTATGTAAACCTACTGGAATTCTGATATAGTGAGTTAAAGCTGAAATAAGTCTGTCTTTAATTGATTGTTTTAGAATTACCTCTAATGTTTACAAGGTAGATGCCTTATTTGACTTGCCAAAAGAAATGTATGGTAACAGGAAATGTGTGGAGTTGTGAAAAACTGAGATCGGATATCTTTAGCCTAGAGAGTCTAACTAATTAGATATTTAGTTGGAAAGACACTACCTAGAGATAAATCATTTAAAAGGGTAAGACAAACATCATGGATGTCTGACCATAATCAATCACAAAGACTTCAACTGTGATATGAGTGGATCAGGGGAGAGAGGTTGAGCATTGTATCAGTCTAAAGTTGTGATCATATGGTTACAACCCTGGAGATCTGACTAGAGTAGAAGCCTGTGGCTAGCCTGAGGGCTGTGGATGCCAGGAGATGTCTTCACTGAAAACAAGTAAATAAAAGATAGGATGAATATCACTCTACAAAGACACTGAGTGAAACCAAACATCTGCTGTAAAAAAAAAAAAAAAAAAAAAAAATTACCACGAATGTAGATGAGCCCACTTTTATATGTCCTGCAAATATTGCCATTTCACACATATGAGATTAACATTTTCACAGACAATATGCATTTTAATTTACATGGCATAATGAATTATACAATATTGGACATTCAGCACTTATTCCCTCACTCACTTTCAGTAGCCATTTTATCCTGGTCAGGGTAGAGGTGGATCCAGAGCCAATCCTGGGAACACTGGGCATGAGGCAGGAATGCACCCTGCATGGTACACCAGTCCATCACAGGGCACCATGCGCACACACACATTAACACCTAGGGTCAAATTACTTTAGCCAATCCACCTCCTGGCATGTTTTTGGGAGGTAGGAGGAAACTGGAGAACCCAGAGGAAATCCACCCATGCATGGAAACGCTGAACAGACAAACCTCAATATGTCATTAGTGTCAGGGAGAAATAATTTTCTGAAAAGATGCTATTAAATTTGCCATGTGATAACATGCAGGTTGTAACAATCTCACGACTGTTAAAAAATCTGAGGATCCATGTACAGAAGTTTTAATATCCCTAAAACAAAGAAGGCCAGTATCCACAATCCAATAAACAGTATCATTAAACAGGCAGTGATCAAATACTTGTAATAAAAGCAGTCAAGGCCAAAAGGATAATCCACACTAATTCAAATGAGTATCCAATTCCAGATTTAGTCCCCCCTTTTCTATTACCTAGTAAGTAAAATAAATATACACAGTCATTATAGTTTACCACACTACTGATGAGCCAGTCATAAGCCGCATCATTATTAAAGAGATTTTTTTTTTTTTACTAATCATCTATGGTTCTGTATAGAAATTCATTGAAGGACATTTTTTAAAAGAGCCATAAACAGGACAAAATTGCATGCTCTAAGTTTTTAAACCATTAAATTACCCCATTTCACTGAAGTGTTAATCACAGGTCATTTTATTTCAGTGAAGATGGATTGAGAGCTCTAAAACATTTTCTCAGTGTGTGGACAGCTGAGAAAGAATTCACCCACTAATATTTTCTTGAGATTATCAAACCTTGTGAGATTATAAACTGCTTCAGCTTTAAGTTTTACTCTCAGATAAGATGCATCAAAATGGGACCTTCTTTTACAAACGTCTTTGTTGGCTTACTTGTGAAAACAATTCACTGGACATGTATCCACACTGTTTCTTAGGTACACTGAAGACATTTATTGCATTGCTTTGTGCAAAGTTTATGAGTGCTAGTCGTTAATTTCTTCCTTCAATACATTTCACCCAGCCAGTGGAAAATACTGTATATAGAGTATTACACACTCTTGGACAGTGAAATCAGAAAATTCTTTTTTGAGAACCACCATCCAAAAAAAAAACTTCCAGGCGCTCATTCCTACCTATAGTAATTTCATCCCAAGCACATTTGCTATCAAAGTAAAGACTTCCTATAGAAAATTAAGGGAATGTGTAATTATTTTTATAACTGTGGATTTCCTAAACAATACCATAGACAGTCTCATCATTATTGAGAGAACAGATGCACTGACCTCCAAACTATTCTGCTAAGAAAGAATTACTTTGAAGCTTCTAATGAAACAGTGGCTGAAAATAAGAATGTAAAAATCTTCCAGGGTGATCTTGAGACTTCCCTTTTTAATAAACTCCCACTCTTCTCCTACAGATGGGACAGAAACATTTGTCAGAAGTGAATTAAAGGATCTGCCACATCATAACTGTGGTACTTCTGCATGCAACTGTTCAAGATTAGACATTACATTTTTGAGTATTTTCAATGACTAGAGTCAATTCAGAAGATTCAGTTAATTGATTCATTTAGACTCGTTCAGTTGCATTTAATGAAGCCATGTGCTGTTTATATTCTATTCAAGAAATTTCACTTTATTAAAATTTTATAATAAATTTAGACACTAAAAGGATCAGTTTCAGTTTTTGCCTATGAAACTTCATGCATCACTGCAGGAGTTGTTTATTGTTTATTGACGATACCATCAGATATTCTCTTTTCCAGTTGCAAAATATATTTTAACAGCAATGGACATAACATTAATGACATCAATTTTTACTACTATTTATAAAAAGATAGGTGACATAGGAAAAACTGGTGGCTCTGTTATGCTGTGGACAGCATTTTTTTTGGCCCATTTGATAGAGTTTTTAAGCTTTCCTTTGGCCAGTCACCCCATTTTAAAGGCTCAAAATTGTCGGGACTGAAACATCGCCCAGTAGATCCAGATAGGCTCCAGATCCACTGCAACCTTGACCAGAATGATGAAAGTGAGTGAAATTGTTATTATTATAAGCCTTCATTCAATTTGGCACTCCTCTTAAGCCCATTTTTCACTGGACTACAGTGATGGAGCATCTAAAATGTTGTCATATTAATCAAAGTGGCCTTTAGACCGGACACTTTTAGAAGTGGCTACGCAGCCCCATATGCAGCACGCTGTGATGCACTGTGTGTTCTGACACCTTTCTATCATAGCCAGCATTAACTTTTTCAGCAATTTGTGCTACAGTAGCTCTTCTGTGGGATCGGACCAGACAGTCTAGCCTTCGCTCCTCTCACACATCAATGAGCCTTGGATGCCCACGACCCTTTTGGTAGGTACTAACTGCATATCGGGAACACCCCACAAGACTTGCCATTCTGGAGATGCTCTGACCGAGTTGTCTAGCCATCACAATCCTTACACTTGCCCATTTTTCCTGCTTCCAACACATCAACTTCGAGATCTGACTGTTCACTTGCTGCCTAATATATCCCACCCCTTGACAGGTGCCATTGTAACGAGATAATCAATGTTATTCATGTCATCTGTCAGTGGTTTTAATGTTATGGCTGATAAGTTTATAGCGAAAATAATGCATTTTTTTCAGCCACAAGAGTATTAGTGCAGTTGGGCACTGATGTTGGGTGAGGAAGCCTGCCATACAGTTCCAGTTCATCCCGAAGGTGTTCAGTGGGGTTGGGATCAGGGGTCTGTGCAGGACACTTGAGTTCTTCCACTCCAAACTTGGCAAACCATGTCTTCATGGATTTTGTTTTGTGCACAGGGGCATTGTCATGCTGGAACATGTTTGGGCCTTTTAGTTCCACTGAAGGTAAATCTTAATTCTACAGCATACAAAGACATTCTACGCAATTGTGTGCTTCAAACTTTGTGGCAACAGTTTAAGGAAAGCCCAAATATGGGTGTAATGGTCAGGTGTCCACATACTTTTGGCCAGTATGATGTAATAACATTGAGAATGCACAAGAGAGGGCTGAGATCCTAATTCCTGGATGGGTGGATTTACAACTGAATAGAATTAGAAAGGATTTTGTTGCACAAAATGGGTCCAACTGATTGCAAAATTAGGGATAGACTATCCTCTTAAGCCCATCACATATCAATACATCTACTCTTGTTTTTAGTGTGAACTTGGAAGGCTCCTTGTTAAACAAATTTCAACCATTGTAAGTAATCTAAATAAAAGAATGAACAAATAAATAAAAGCAAGAAAATTCCTTTGAAAGTAGAGGCTGTCTTTAGATTTTTTTTTCTACCACCTACTATACAACTTTTCTTTACTTTTTAACTACTCAAGTGCATTAATATGTGGCATGCTCATCTTCTTATCATTATAACACAATCACACACATGCAGCATAGACACACCTACAAGTAGACATGCATACATACACAACATTGTTTAGGTACACTTATCAATGGAGTGTGCATATCCACAGTCATGGATAAACACTTTTCCTGGAAATTGGCAGGGACCAACATGCAGCTGGCTGTAAAATTTGCATATGTGCTAAACTCCTGAATGGCAAATACTGAGCTGATGTGATAAAGCAAAAGAGGAGCTAACACAAGGCCCATAAATTAAGGTCCAATCTCCTCCATCAATTTGCCTGACACAAATGACAATTTCAGTGGCCGGTTAGGCATCTTTCTCTCTGTCTTTCATGTTCTTGCTCCTGTCTGAGGCAAAAGTGACTATTTGATAATGCTCCCAACTGTGCTTAAAAAGTTGGAAATATCAGTATCCTCTACAGCTATGTCACTGTCCTCTGGAGAAGAAAAAAAGCATCCAAATGAGGAGTAGGACTGTGTGTCAAATATGTTATGTGCTTCATACAGCTTCACAATAAAATATTTGTGTACTTGTATACAGTATAGTGGATAAAACCAAGGTTCAACTTAGTCAGACACCTACAAAGTTTGGTCATCAGAGTTAATTTAAGGCACATACTCTCGATTTAAATAAGAGTAATATTTTCACTTACCAGGTAAAATAATTGCTATCCAGCTTCTGAGTAATCAGAGATGCACAACACATGCAGTAATATGGTAAACCTGATTATTGGGTTAGAAATCAATTTAATTACATCTACACAACCCCAGATAATATTAAATCCCCAATATGACAAAAGTCATCATCAATATGCTATCTAATGAGTCAAAAATATAACTGAATAGAAAAATTGATTATATAGAATGAGTTTAAAAAAAATTCTAATCCCTTTAGTTATTCCCTAAAGACTCTGTTAGTAAAATAAATAAAAAGGAACTTTATATTCAGCCACATATGCCTTCATATGCCCCAGTTTACACAGCACATAGCACAAGCCATATGCAGTCAACCAGAATGGAGTCACTGCTGGAACCCAGGCCCATTTACTAGATGAAAGATTTTTCCATGTCATGAAAATAAACACACATAAAAATGTGGGACAATAAAACTTAAAATCATAGAGCCAATCATCTGTATCAATATGAAGCACAGTGCCTTATTAAAGCCACACTATTAGCAAGCTCTACACCTACTTCACACAGCAAAACTGCCAAATTGATTACAATACAAAGATAAAGAACATAAGTCTATACATATATTAAGCATTTAATTTGTAATAGTAACTACACATTATGAATGAGTGTGTGACTAGGTGTGTGCATGGTGCCATGCATTGAACTGGCATACCATCCAGGGTGTATTCCCGGCTCATGCCCAGTGTTCCCAGGATAGGCTCTGGATCTACCATGACCCTGACCAGGATAAAGCAGATACTGAAAGTGAGTGAAGTATACACTTGGTGCATTCCAAACAAAAGGCAGCAACTTAGGTAGGTAGCATTTTGGGGCAGCATTTGCATTTGAAGTGGACTGTAAAAATCAGAAGGCAGCTGCCCACAGAGGTGCCTTATTTTGGCCAGATTTGTAGGAAGCATTGCATGCATCTATCTCAAAGGCAATCCAATAATTCAATGCTCCAGACCAGAGTTCTGAAATTTTTGACAAACATGGCGGAACAAGCTGTTCCTCCAATGGAGGAGTTTGTCGACAAATGTAAGTAAAACATTTGTTTTGATGTTCAATAATATTTTCCTCCCAGTTTTTCAAAGATACAAGAGTGATTTATGATTGTACATTGTCAGAAGTTGGTCTGATGCAAAAATTAGCACGCTTATTCAACTTCCATTTATGTAGCTAGCTTATGTGCCAAATTAATAGCTAGAAAGCTAGCTAATATTTACTAAAAAGTGGTCTGATTTTATTTCAATTGTACCGAGGTAGTGTTTCGTTTCAGTGGGGTTTTTTTTTCTTGCAAACAGTTTATTATTATTCTGTAGCTTGAAAGACACAGTTATGTCTACTCATTTTGTTCTCCTGAAGTCATAGGCTGAGGGAGAAACGCTTTGCTGCTCATGGCTGCAGGTAAGTTAACTCACTTTTCCCGTGTAAACGGAAGACAAATAACATATGAGATAGATATATAGATATGACTGGAATTCTTACACTTGTTACTGACTTTTGACTTGGGCTCTGTCAGACAAATTAAAATGATATTTATTGAGAAATTACATACTTATACTGTAACTTGTTAGTGAATAATCAATCTAATAAGACTGATAAAATAAATAAACAAGAAAAAAATCATATTCAGATTTACAGTGATTATTTATTGGATATATTTGCAATATTTATTGGAGATATATATATATATATATATATATATATATATATATATATATATATATATATATATATATATATATATATATATATATGTAGAACCAGCCACAGTTCTTCTGGAGACTTTGACTGTCGCACTTGCTCTTTTTCTAATGCAAATCCCAGCAGCCTTCATTATGTTTTTGTCTGAAAAGTGGTCTCTTATGTAATCTGCTGCTTTCTTTATTGACATACAAACATTCTTCTGTAACATTTAATTCTGTGCTTGAAAAACTAATGTTTGGAAATCTAAAATGTTTTTGTACTCACTCAATAAAGTAGAAGTCATAAAATAAAAATATAGAACAAAATTTGTACTATATATATATATATATATGGATGTCTTTTTTGTCATTCTTAAATTAAAGAATGTTCTCCATCATTATTATAAATATCTTCCTGGAAAATCATATGGGAATTATGAAGAATTGTAGCTTAAAGGACCCCATTTTGACTACCAGCTTTGAAGTAGGTTCTGATAGCATGTTCAAACAACTTTTCTGATCTTTCTGTAATGTAACAAACTCAAAATCTAAAGTAAATCTGATGAATTTTGTTTCACATCAGAAATATTAAGAAGTATATTAAGAAGACCTGTTAAATGGAAGACAATATTGCAGTAATGGACACAATTTAATTGTAGCAAAGGTTACAATTATAGAGTTATGGTGCTTCCAATTTGTTCCTAGTGCCAGTGATTATGTTTACGTGCACATCAATATTCCGATATTAATGTATTCTGATGCCTGTACGCATATAAACATTGTATTTGGAATATGGCTGGAACCTGAATATAGACCTTAAACGGTATTTGATGTGCATGTAAACGTAGTTATTGATTTGCATATTAGACAGATTCTTCCCTTACCCTCTGAGTGTTGTCTGTCCCTATTTCTTACCATATCTCTGCAGTTCAGTTCTGTGGTTGTTTGGCCTTGTTGCTATTATTGGCTGTAAGAGTGAGTTGCCCAATAAAAGAAAAACAGACTCTGTTCATGTTCATGTGCTTTGCCAGCTGCAGGTACCTTGGAGTCTGTTGAGGAAAGCGTTACGTGGTGTTCACAGTTCAGTGGGTCTAGTCTACTTCAGCATGACCAAGACAATTGCTGTGGCAGCACTTCAGCTGATCAGGCTGCAGACAAAACATGTACATTGCTGTGATACCTGCATGGCATATAAGGGTCCCTATTCAGCTCTCCTACACCACCTCTACAGACACTTCACTTAGTTTCTTTTGATTATTATTTGTAATTAGCAGAAGATATGGCCTTAATCATGGATGTGGCATTAATGTAGCTGGGCTGCATTTTTGTAAAGTCAGCTTTACAAGGATTGTGATGAAAAAAAAAAACCATAATCATGTCAGATAATTCCTATCGGCTCAATTTGAGTGCTTTTTTGTGTGCTTGTACATGAGTGTTTAGAATTAGAGTGTGTATTCTTTGGCCTTGGTGATTGCTGGAGTTCCAGTTTCTTGCCAAAGCAATCAATAAGCCAAACAGGCAGAAGATGAATAGTTAGAGCATGGGAGGCTAAAGTCAAACACAGATAGGTTATCTACACTGCACAGAGCTCACTTCTGTGCAAATATTTTATTAACAAATTGCTTATTTAAAAAAAAAAATAAAACATTAACATCTTCACAGTTTAATCCCCATCTCCCCTCTCTATATTGGTTATGGAATGGTTTATGGCGCAGCAGGGCTTATTGGCCATGTATTACTAAGCATAGGTTAACAAACTCTTGAGATTAGTGAAAATAAGAGAAAGAGGCAGACACAGAGAAAACATCTAGACAGGTGGCAAATGATAGGAAATGCCAACATATAGTGCATTAGTAGAACAGCTTCAGTGACCATTGGCATAGATTCTTCTCAAGTCTCTGAAACTACTAGAAGGATGAACACCATTATTCCAAGATATTCCCTCTATTGGTATTTTGATAATGGTGGTGGAGAGCACATTCTATCATGTTAGTCAAAAATTTCCAATAGATGTTCTATTGCGGTGGTCCCCAACCCTGCTCCTAGAGGTCTACCTTCCTGCAGAATTCAGCTCCAGCCCAACCAATCCAACCAATTAAGTGGATTTGCGATCTGGATAATATGTGTTTAATCAGAGTTGAAAGTGTTTTTAGGAAGACTACAGGAGCAGAGTTGGTGACCACTGTTCTATTGGGTTGATATCTAGTGACTGCAAAGGCCATAGCAAATAAGAAACCATTCAGTGAGGCCTCATGCCATTTGGATAGATGCAGGTTCATCCTGGAAGTGACCACTCCCTTCAAGATAGAAATATTTCATTGTAGGATAAAGGTGATCAGTCTGAATAACTTTATATAGATTTGCAGTGACCCTTCCCTCTAAGGCAACAAGCGCACCCAAATTGTGCCAGCAAAATGCTTTGGTAGCATAACAGAGCCACTGGGCTTTTCTTTGTCACCCATTTGCATACTGTCCACATTTGCAGTAATTCTGTAGGATCTGATATAAGCTTTATATCCAGTGCAAACATTGATATAAATAAATTAAGACATAAACTTGTTTAAATATTGTATTTACTATTCTAACAATAGAAGATAATAGAAAATAGTAGATAATATTAGGTAATTGTGTATACTTACTGTGAAAATGCTTGGGGTAGACACAAGTACATTACTAAAAATATATGAAATTATTAGTTAATGATGATGAATAAGCTTTCATGGGTTGTAATATCTCTTAATGCACTACTATTCAGAATACATGTGTATTCTCTACATCTATTTTCCAGTAGAGTCAGACACAGTCAATGTATTTCTGTTTTACAGCAGATAATGTCTTAATAATTAATAATGTTTTAGATATTCAGCTAAATATGTTGTTTTCACTGAAACAACTATGATAAATTAAAATCAGTTAGTCAATGTTTTTTCTGCTGAGGCCTTGCTTAACAGTTTTGGTAATTATATTTGTCCATATGGACACAAATGAACACTGAAAGGAATTACTTAAACAAGACAGATGCAAGATTTTGCTTTGGATTAAAGTCTTATTGCCATAATATTTAATGCTTCTAGGTGGAAAGCAAAGTTTGGTCTATTACCAACCTGGTAAATATGTCAGAACCATCCTGGAGAAAAACCCAACACAGGTGGTAGTGAGGTACTTGGCCCACAGCATGACACATCTCTAGCATATGGATGTTCACTGATCCAAAGGAGTAGGCCAGGTGTACATCTGCTCCTTAATTCTTGTGTGGAAGAGGTTGCTATGCCTCCACAATACTCAAGCCAAGCAACCTCTTGCTCTAGTTATAGCAAGCAACATACGCTATATGGCCAAAAGTTTGTGGACACCTGACCATCACACCCATATGTGAGCCTTCCTCAGACTGTTGCCAAAAAGTTGGAAGCATTCAATTGTATAGGATGCCTTTCTATGCTCTAGAATTACATTCTGCCTTCACTGGAACTATGGGGCCCAAACATGTTCCAGCATGACAGTGCCCCTGTGCACAAAGCGAAGACATTGTTTAGTGGTTAGAGTGGAAAAACTTAAGTGGCCTGCACAGACCACTGACCTCAACCCCACTGAACACCTTTGGGATGAATTGGAACGTCGATTGTGCCCCAGGCCTCCTCGCCCGACATCACTAATGCTTGACCTCACTAATGCTCTTGTGGCTGATTGAGCAAATCCTCACAGCCAGGTCCCAAATCTAGTGGAAAGCCTTCCCAAAAGAGTGGAGGTTGTTATATCTGCAGAGGGAGGACTCAATCTGGATTGGGATGTTCAAAAAATACACATGAATGTGATGGTCAGTGTCCACAAACTTTTGGCAGTATAGTGTATCAATGGTAGAACACTATCATATACAGTGAGGGGAAATAAGTATTCCAACACTTTTGTTATTGTTATTTAATATACTTCCAGTGCAGATATCCAATGCCAAATTACACACATAATGGCCCTCATTTATCAAGCTGGATATGAACAAATTTATGCATAAATTGTTCGTACTAGTGTTTACACAAGAAATTTGGTATTCATGAAAATGAAAAATGTTCATATTCTAATCATGCTCCCAAGTGTGTGTAAATATACACGTGTGTAAACAAATGCCTCAGTGTCAGGGTTTTCCCTCCAGTGCCAAACGCAGCATGCAGAGGTGTTCACTTACCACAGCACTTCAGTGCGCGCTTCCGTATTTTCATGTGTGTTTACATTTATACATGTGTTTACCTCTTCTGTCTTGTCATTCGTTGTCTTCTTTATGTGTCATGATCATTCTCACCTGTGTTCAGTTTGCCCTTAATTAGTTGAATATTGTGGCGGCGGGCGTTCCACCCGTACACATAAAAGGCTGCACACTTCTCGCGCGACTACCGGCGTGGTGCTGAAGGGACAGTGCCACATCAGCACTGATGTCGTGGAAAGTACGGGAGCACATGGCTACAAGGTGGGGAGGCAGAACAAAGCACGGCTGGTGGCCAATAATGCAGGCGGCAGCTCCTCACCCTCATTGAGAAGACGGGAGAGTATAAAAGGGCGCATCAGACACCGAGAGGTGAGGATATTGTACTATAATGAGGTAATGTGGACTCGTCTCTTTGTTTCCTCAGAGTCCGACGACAGCACCGAAGACACTGCTCATCTACTACGCCACACCTTGAGACTGTAGCCCCCACGAGCCTGGGAAGTGTCCTGATCCCACACTGCTGCACTTCCTCGCCGCTCCCTCACACCAATGCACCCAGCAGACAGCGACCCTCCTGCTGCACTCCTCACACCTGCTCACAGCCAAAGATACGTCCAGCCCCACCTTCTCACTTCACCTGCAGCCCCCTTCCCTTACACTACCACCTGCTAAGTCAAAAAATTCACGTATGCTTATACTAATCCTGCTGTCTTGTGTCTGGTTTCTGCTTTCATCTAAGGTATTGATGTTTTTTCTCATCAGTCTGGGCCTTTTTCTTCACTTTGTGCAAGGTTAGACAGGTCTGATTCTTTACACAGTCAAATTCAGTGATGTTTGGAAAAAGATTTGTAGAAGGAGTAGCGAAAAATTTTTTTTTTTTTGGCAAAATCCAAGATGCAGAAAATCTAACTAGGCAGAAATTGATGTCATAGGGTGTCTTGAACTCGTCTCGACCCAGGGAATCTAGGGATGACATGGTTCAAAAGTTATGACCATAAACTTACTTCTAAATTAGGCCAAAATTTGACCTAATGGTGGCGCTAAAGCGTTGGCAGCACTTGGCCCAAATTTGGTCAGAGTGTTGTTTACACCCTCCCCAATCAGTGTGCCAAATTTCCCACCTTTTTACCAGACAGTTCTATGGGCTGCCATAGACACCTTTGCCAGAAGAAGAAGAAGTGGAAGAATAATAATAAGAAAAGGTAGAATAACTATAGGGTGCCTACGCACCTTCAGTGCTTGGCCCCTTAATAACACACACACACACACACACACACACACACAAAACACACAGTCTTTCAAGCCTGTAATGCTTGACTGGGTTCTTGCTGTGTTACCTCTGAATAGCAAACATGGTAAACAGAATAGTCTTGTAGGGGGGCATGTCACTCTGTGTAATCATGTGACAGATTGTTGTGGATAAGCTGCATAAATCTACAGCACTCTGCTAGTTATACTTAGTCAACAGTGTTGCTTAAAATCCACGATAATCCTCTTTAAAACATTTGTTAACTTCGAATAAGATGATGTGAATACCAAAAATGAAACCTTATATATATATTCTTTTATCTTTGAAAGGGGGGATTGTTGGGGGGAGGGTTGGTGGGATGGTTGGGGGTTCACCAAATGTACAGTCAGCACTTTGGTCTGAAGCTAGGACTGCTAAATACACTGATCAGCCATAACATTAAAACCACCTGCTTAATATTGTGTAGGTCCCCCTTGTGCCGCCAAAACAATTCTAACCCGTCAAGGCACAGACTCCACAAGACCTCTGATGGTGTGCTGTGGTGGCACCAAGATGTTAGCAGCAGATCCTTTAAGTCCTGTAAATTGTGATGTGGGCTTGTGGATGGATCGGACTTGTTTGTCCAGCACATCCCACAGATGCTTGATCGGCTTGAGATCTGGGGAATTTGGAGGCCAGGTCAACACCTTGAGCTCTTTGTCATGTTTCTCAAGCCATTCCTGAACAAATTTTGCAGTGTGGCAGGGTGCATTATCCTGCTGAGAGAGGCCACTGCCATTAGGGAATACCATTGCCATGAAGGGGTATACTTGGTCTGCAACAATGTTTAGGTAGGTCGTGTCAAAGTAACATCCACATGAATACCAGGACCCAAGGTTTCCCGGCAGAACATGGCCCAGAGCATCACACTGCCTCTGCCGGCTTGCCTTCTTCCCACAGTGCATCCTGGTGTCCGGGATGGACAGGGGTCAGCATGGGCACTCTATGCAGCCCCATATGCAGCATGTTGCAATGCACTGTGTGCTCTGACACCTTTCTATCATAGCCAGCATTAGCTTTTTCAGAAATTTGTGCTACAGTAGCTGTTCTGTGGGATAGGACCTGACAGGCTAGCCTTCATTCTCCACGCACATCAATGTGCCATGTCCCTGTTGGACCACTTTTGGTAGGTACTAACCACTGCATACCGGGAACACCCCACAAGACCTCCCGTTTTGGAGAAGCTTTACCCAGATGTCTAGCCACCACAAACTGACCCTTGGCAAAGTACACTTGCCTATTTTTCCTGCTTCCATCACATCAACTTTGAGAATTGACTGTCTAACAACTGCATAATTGATAAGTATTCACTCCCTTTCTTTTAGTGATCTAAATTAGGACTAGTTTTTTTAAACTAAATATTAACTAAAACTAAAAACTCAACTAAATATGTTAATGCTTGTGCAATATATCTCTGACTTTGGGAGGTTTCACAGCTAAAATGGCAGATCAGACCAGTCCTGCTGTCATGAAGAAATCCATTATCACAAAGTGGAAAAAATATGGCACAACCCAGACACTACCAAGCTCAGGCCAATCTGAGTGCTCAGGCATGAAGGGCAATGGTCAGTGAAGTGTCCAAGGGTCCAGTTACAACCCTGAAGGGATTACAGAGCTGACTGGCTGATATACTGTAGGAGAACCTGTGCAGACCTCAACAATACCATCAGCTCTGCAGAGATCCGGCCTCTATGGAAGAGTGGCCAAAACGAAGCCACTTCTGATAAAGGCATTGTTAGAAAATCCGAGAGCTTCTGGAAAAAGATTTTTGTGGTCTGATGATACTAAATTTCAGCCATTTGGTCTAAAAGCCAAAGGATCTTTGACACAAACCAAATACAACCCAACAATCAGGTAACAACATTCCAATGATCACACATGTTGGTGGTAGCATCATGCTTTAGGGTTGCTTGTCACAGGAGGAAAGCTTGTTGCCATTACAGGCAACATGGATGGAGTCAAATATAAGCAAATTATTGAGGAGAACCTGTTCAAGTCAGCCAGACATCTGCATTTAGGGCAAAAACATACGTTCCAACAGGACAATGAGCCAAAACACATGGTAAAAACCACAAAAAGTGGCTTGAAAAAGTCCAGACTTAAATCTAATGGAAAATCTGTGACATGCCCTGAAAATTTCTGTCCACCAACATTCTCCATTTAATTTGGCAGAGAAAATTTGCATTGAGTAATGGAAGAAAATGGCAAAATCAAATGTGCAAAGTTCATATAGACACATCTGAGACAACTGAATTTCGTAATTGCTAAAAGGAACAACTCACACTGAGGGGGTGAATACTTATATATATATATATATATATATATATATATATATATATATATATATATATATATAATTCTGAGGACATCTTTATTTAATTTTATTTCTGTAGAGACTCCTTCGAAAGGAAAATAATCCCAAATTGAATTTGATTTGTTGCAGTACAGTAAAAGAGAGAAGTGATTACTTTCTGGAGGCACAGTATATGCACCACTTATCTAAGTGGCGAAGGAGGATGCCTACTCTAGGCTTTACTCAGAAATAGGCTTTACTCAGAATATCTTTACTAACATAATAGACAAAGCCACAAAAAAGAAGCCTACTTTATACTTTATAACTACTTTATACTTACTAAATTCCACTAGTTAGTATTTACAGGTCACTGGGTCCCTGGAGGACTAGTGGTTAGGCCTCGGCGCTCTCACCGCTGCAGCCCGTTTCCCATTTCCCGGCCAGGGAACCAACCCCAGCTGGTCCCAAGCCCGGATAAAAATTGGGGAAGGTTGTGTCAGGCAGGGTATCCTGCGTAAAAACTGTGCCAAGTCAAATATGTGGACCAGTAATCCACTGTGGCGACCCCTATCGGGAGTAGCTGAAAGAAGAACAACAGTATTTACAGGTCACCAGGGTCCTATTCTGAATTAACACTGAGATTTGGCACAAATATAAAAAAACAGTCACACTACCTCAGTCTGAAATGAACTCTGATCTCATTGAATTTGAAATGCATCTTACTCATAATATATGCACTTTGCCTCACTACTACCTGAAATTTACAGTTACTTTGGCTACTGTACCCAGCTTTATTGAAAATCTCCTGGATCTGTTGGATTTCTTTCACCCTCTGACCCCACACAACTCAAATAAAGGCATCAAATTAAAACTGGTTGTCTTCCAAATTGCATGGAAAGAGAATCTTAAAAACTATAGAAAGCCTCTTACTGCTTGTAGATCAGTAACAAAATTAACTAGGAACAAGACCACCACTAAAGCACAAATACCAAAAGTATAGTATGTAGCAGTCATGACTTCAGAAGTTTTTTTTTCATGACAAATTGAAAACATTAGACAGGAAATTCATATTAGTAACTTAAAATGTAGAGAACACTATAACCTCATCAGTACAATGATTAGAAGTTTTTACCCCAATTTCCTCTTCAAAATCAACTGGTATACTAGATCCAGTACCTATGAATTTTTTTAAACAAATACTACCAGAAGCGATCAAACCAATTAAAAAATAATAAACTCTTCCCTTAGTGTTAGTTATGTACCTAAACCTTTTAAACTAGCAGTTATCAAAATACTGATTCACTGGCTCAGTGGTTAAGGCTCTGGGTCACTGACCAGAAGGTTGGGGGTTCAAGCTGCCACTGTTGGGCCCTTGAGCAAGGCCCTTAACCCTTTCTGCTCCAGGGGCATTGTATCATAGCTGACCCTGTGCTCTGACCCCAGCTTCCTAACAAGCTGGGATATGCAAAGAAAAGAATTTTACAGTGCTGTAATGTATATGTGACAAATAAAGGCTGCTTCTTCTGCTGGATGCTGAGTAACTTCCTTCTACCAGGACCACAGAAAGCGGCAAGTAAGTCTTCTGATTATGTAATGAGGTTTGATGGCCTTTCAGTTGCCTTTCATGTGCAGCAGTGAAAGATCTTGGTGTGATCTTGGTCTCTCATTTGGAGCTGCTTACAATATTAATAGGATAGTCTTTTTCATCTCAAAAACTAAGACATATACGTAATTACACGATGCAGAAAACTAGTTTATGTTTTTGTTACTTCTAGATTGGGGTACTGTAACTCCTTGCTGTCTGGATGGTATAGCAGGTACATGCACAATCTACAGTCTAGAATGCTGCAGCCAGATCTGTTAGTAGAACCAGGTGCATAGTTTGCTGAAAATGGTCAAAAACTACACTTTCTGAAAGAGAAAAAATCCACACACGTTCCGAAAGTAAAAAAAAGGTCAAAAACCGTTTTTATTTGAAAAAAAATTCAAAATAGGCAAGGAAGTATCAAATTTAACAATTAATAACAAATAATAATAATTGTACAGTGATTTAAAACACTGTTTTGTAATAATGAAAATTACACAGTGATTTAAGACACTGTTTGTTTGCTTTTCTCTTCTGCACCAGTCAGTGCAGACACATTCAAACAGTGAAAAATGTCTGCTGTGTGGAAACCTTCACAGTTCCTACAATGGACAGTAGACAACCAATTTGTAAAAGCATTATATTAAAAATCTACTCATCAACCACTGCAATAGGAACACCTGTACCCCTAAACGTTCATGCAATTATCTATTCAGCCAAACTTGTGGCAGAGTGCAACAAAAAATCATGCAGATATGGTTCAAAACAAAAATCAGAATGGGCACAAAAAGTGATCTCAATGACTTTGACCATAGCATGGTTCTATTGGTGCCAGACATGCTGTTGTGAGTATTTCAGAAACTCCTAATCTCCTGGGATTTTAACACATAACAGTTTCTAGCATTTATACAGAATGGTGTGAAAAAACAAAACATCCAATGAGTGGCAGTTCTGGGGGCAGAAACACCTTGCTGATGTAAGAGGTCAAAGGTGAAAGGCCAAACTTGTTCGAGTTAAAAAGAAGGCTATGGTAATGTAGTGCAATGCAAAAAAATCATGTAGATAGAGGGCAGGAGCTTCAGTTAATGTTCACATCAAACATCAGAATGGGAAAAATGTGATCTCAGTGACTTTAACCATGGCGTGATTGCTGGTACCAGAAGGGCTGGTTTGAGTATTTCAGAAACTGCTGATCACCTGGGACAACATTCCCTCGAGTTTACACAGAATGGTACGAAATACAAAAAACCTCCTGTGTGTGTAGGGTCTGCAGGCTGAAACATCTTGATCCTAATAAATTTGATCCTAGTTGTCCTAATAAATATACAGATTGCAGCTTAAATGAGAATAACAGCAAATAGCTGTCAGATAGCAGTGAAAATGGATGCAAGTACAGGCTTTTTATTAATAAAAAGACAAACAAAACAAAGAAAGTCAAATCAAGATGGATAAGTTGAGCAAAACAAATGCTAGAGAAACATGGCGTAAACACACAATCGGCTACAGACAACAGAATCTTAGCAACTAAATAAAGAACCAAGGGGAAACACAAAACAGGTGAAAGTGATAAAGAGGGCATGTGGCAGGGTCATGTGATTGATTGTAGTCTGTGATGCTGATGGGAGTTGAAGCCAAAACTGGTGCTGACATGACAATACCAAACGGACTCAGTGTAATCTTTAGGGATAAAGTCAATATAAACAAATATTTAAAAAAAAACAGAAATATTACCAATGAATATTGCACAAATTAGTGAGACAATGATTACCACATTAAGAGATAATTAAGCGATTTATGAATTTCTTTTTTCTGCTGTTTTCTTCTGGCATGTTTGTGTTTGTGAGACTATATTTGGTAAAAGTCACTTCAAGGCTACCAATTAGAATTAGCCCTCTGCTTAAGTCAGCTCCCCTTTTACCCCAACTACAGAAATTAAAGTGATTTCTTTCCTGCTTGCTCTGTCTCTTTATGCCTGAGCATGAACAAAACTACATCTGGTTAGAATCGTTACCATTTTAGTATAGTTGTGTAGTTTGTGTGGTAATGGTGAATAGTTTTGTAATTTTTTGGAAAGGATTATGAAAAGGTAGGAAAGCTGTATTCTTATCTAATTATCTTAAGATTTTTATAATACTCATTACTTACACATGGGCACATTTAAAAGCCAAGGCAATGTTTTTGCATTTATATAATGAAATATCACAATGGTAAAAATACAACAATGTGTTAATCTCATCTTGATGAGATTCACCTTACCTGATTTTGCTACTTCCCATGAGCACTGTGCCACTAGAAATATATACAGTACAAAATATACCAACACACTACATGACTAGACTTTTCTAAAAATTCATCTTCAGTAAATGCTTATTTAATGATGGATCTTTAATATCATATACAGTATATCACACTAGGACTTTAAACTACAGCAACAAATTCTGTATGTACACTAAATAAACAAAACTATATGCTAATATCAAACCATCTTTTCTTATGCCCTTTGTCTATGTTTGACATAAACTGCCATGAATTTTGAGACACTTCCTCTTGACACATTAAATAAATTTATAGTATTTGTTACTGATGCACCTGCAATTCGGGCACCCATTATATGACCCTTTTGGAACTCTGTTATTTTTTCTCTTATTATGAAATCTCACAAATAAATGATCTAATTATCAGACATCTCTTATAGCTGATACATGCGGTTTGTTGGCAATCAACCTAATATGCTAATAAACTCACCTGGACAGCTGTGTTAGTAATGTAATTGAATTACTTTAATTGTTCAATTGTTAAATTACTTTTAGTATACTTTCTAACTCTCTGTGCTGCTGTAATATGTAAATTTCCCTCTGAGATGAATAAAGTGATCGATCTATCTATCTATCTATCTATCTATCTATCTTTAAGGTCAAGATCCTTTCCTATTCTGGTGTTTTGTCCACCCTCTGTATACTGTATGTACCTGAGCAAACTTCTGGTCTGTTATGACCTGTAATGCCTGCTTTGATCAAATGATGTAGGTTCTTCATCAATACACGGAATAATGAAAACTACAGGAGGGGCAGATATTCTTCCAACAAAGCCCCCCTAACTATGGAATACCCTTCATATTTATGATCAGGACTTAGACATTCTTTCACATCTCTTCGTCTACATTGAAAACCTTGTTTATTTCGGTACTTTCTGTACTTATCTCGGTACTTCGGTACTCAAATTGTGAGTTACAATAGCTTCTCTGAGTTACAATAGCCAATCTAAGGGTTCTTGGGCATATAGAGTTGTGATAAACTGGTAAATTGAGATATTTTATGTCACGCCTTCTCACACAATCACTCAGTTTTTTTGATGGTGGGGTGGCAGGATGCTGATGTCCCAGGGTGCCCTCATGCCTGTGTTACCTTCTGGCTCTCCCTTTTAGTTATGCTGTCCAACCTAGACCTGCTGCAGCCCACACTTGTAATATCATCACGATATTACATACACTACATGTATGTATGTACCCTACATTAAAACACCGTATGATAAGAACATACCTAGTAATCTGTTCTCTCTGTCTGATGATGTGTATATACTATACTGCCAGTCAAACATAAACTTTTTTGTTGAAATGAACCCATTTTAAATACTCTAAATCTGATCAAGCAATATGTATAAGTAAATTACAAACAATGTCTATTATTAAATGTTTAGTGAACTGGGAAATCAAAGTTGAGAAAAAGGTTGTAGTTAAGCAACTGAGCTCATTCCTTTATAGGATCACATGCAGACATCTTTCAGTCAGGGTTTAAGCCTTATCACAGTATAAAATCAGTGCTGGTTAAAGTAGTAAATGACCTACTACTGGCCTCTGATCAGGATTGTGTCTTCTTGATTGTGTTGCCTGATCTCAGTGCAGTTTTTTATACTTTAGACTAGAAAATGTATTGGAGTGTTTCCTGGCTCAGGTATTTAGGTTGTAAATATTAATGGTGACTTTTTTTTTTTTTTTGCAGACACACACAAGGCTTGGTTTTTCGCAAGGCTCTGTTTTAGGCCTGCTGCTTTTTCCTTTGTATATGTACTGGGTATAATTATTCTTAGACACAATATTAGCTTCCATAACTATGCTCATGACACGCATCAAAATCATGTAAAAATTGCAAACTCATGCTCCCAAGTGGTGCAACAGAAAAGCATTTGTCCTATTGTTGGAAAATTGCAATCACAAACTGTGCGATTGATAGCATTACTCTCACCTCTGTCAATCAGTGTGACACTAGGCAATCATGGGTGGAAGAGGGCACTTTGCACTTTCCAAATGTGTTCAGCTGCCCTGTTAGTAGCATAAGCAGCAGTTTGAAAATATGTGGTGGCTGGCTTCACGTGTCTCAGAGGAATCAGGTGCTAGCCTTTAGCCTCCATGGTTGGGAGCTGGGAGAAACTGGAAAATGTCATCTTGATCGGTTGTTCAGTGCTATTGATTCTGCAGCATTAGCACTCAGGTGACCATAGCATAAAACAGAGCAGCACTAGTCTCCCTCCCCTTATTTTCTGTGATTAATGATCATGGACAGTGTATGAAATGAATCTATAGATAATAAAAGAGAAGAAACAACATCAGAAAGCTGTGAGTAAATTTTAAAATGATTCAAACGTTTGCTTGTAGTGAGAGGGATCAAATTTATCCAAAAGGAATATCTAATATTAGGAATATTTATATTAGGAATAGCTGTCAATATTGCTGGTTTCCATTGGCATAACTTTGTTTTGAGAAGTGCAGAGAACATGAATGCTTAAAAGGCAACTCTATGGGATGATAAATGTTTTGGTAATAGGAAAACTTGCGCATACCATGATAATTAGTAGCTGTCTGGATGTAATTTTTTTCAAAGATGATACATTTTATTACAGACACCACCCTCACCCTGAGAATAGGGCTGTTATTTTTAGAAAGCATGTGGATCAGTTTCTGTTATTAATGTTTTAATAGACTGTACTTTCAAAAAGTGATGTGGACAAAACCAAGCATATCAAAAAGTGGTGGGGAGTATAAGTTAGACCAATGCTGGCTTCCTTTTAACTTTCAGTAGTCTTGTGGTCTTGTCACAATAATATGACATTTTATACTAAACAGGAGTTTTGCTCATGGAGTTGGCTGTTGCAGTACAGTAAATCAGTAACTCAGTACTTAAAAATGCAGACAAGTTTTCATTCGCAAACATCTGCTAGGAAAATGTAGCTACCATGGTCTACTACAGCAATGTAAGAATTTCATAAATATGCATATTGTTCTTTATAAAATTGCTCAAAGTTATGTGATCTCGATTCTAAGCCAAAAGATTTTGATTACTATTCCATGAAGAATCATACACTCTGACATGCAACTATATATTTCAACCAAAACTGATGACAAACACCAGCTTACAACGACATTAGACACTGAATGCTGATAAAAAATCTGCCTACTTGATTTTGACAAAACAGAAGTATTACAACCTGGCAGCTAGAATAGCTTTCTGATTACATAACTCTTGATGGCCTTTCAGTTATAGCACTTTATTAACGCATAAAGATAACAATATTAGGATAGCCTTTTTTGAATCTCAGAAACATTGCCAAGCCGAGAAATGGTGTTACATCTTGCAGAAAAACTAGTTCATGCCTTTGTTACCTCTAGGTTGGACTACTGTAATGGCTTGCTGTCTGGATAATTCCAGTAGGTACATAAACAAGCTCTAGTTAGTCCAGAATGCAGCAGCCAGAGTCCTTAATAGAACCAGATAGATTGGCCATGTTACCCCTATTTTATCCACATTACATTGGATCCCAGTATAAGTTTGCATTGATTATAAAATTCTACTAATGACCTCTAATTATAATCCTTGGATAATTATACCTGTGTACACTTCCCAAGAACTGCTGTCGTAAACAGACAGACTTTTCCATGCTCATCCCAGGGCTCTTTTCACAATATCATTTTAACAAACAAACTGTATCGTTTCAACACATTTATTACTGTTTGGCTTTTCTCTCTTTGACTATGTATTGCAATTATCAACATCCCACAATCTGGTGTCACCCAGAAAAGGATGGGCTTCCTTTTGAGTCTGATTCCTTTCAAGGTTTCTTCCTCATGTCAACTTAGGGAATTTTTCCTGGCAATGTTTACCTCTGACTTGCTCATTAGGGATCTAGATCTACATCCGGACTTCTATAAAGTGTTCTTCTAAAAAATGTTCTCTTAATGCTATTCTCTTAAGTGCAGATCTGGGTTTCATGGACATAGAGAACTATTCTATGCTATCACCCCACCACTTATGCAAAATCACTCCGGTTTGTTTACAGTAGAATGGTCTCATGCCTGTGCTGCTGTCATACTGAATCCCTGCTTGCACTGTGATAACCACATACACTCTGTTTATATTAATTAAATAAATGAATGAGTTACTTCAACACTGGAGATTATAAACTCCCTGTTGCATTATAATGTGATAGTAGATAATGTGGTAAACAACACAGGTGCTAGCAGGAATTTATGCTTTTCTCCATGACAAAAGCAGAAGCATAGGACTAGGTTTCATTTATCTACTATATTATTAACTTATCTTTACAATCAATCAAAACCGTCTTAGTAATATAATAAAAAAAATTGAACACAACTCTATATATTATGCTTAATCTCGACCTTTGGTTTTAAAATACATGTAAAATGTAAGAGTAAAGATTTCAGAGGCACTGGATTTCAAAATCTGCACAGACAGTATGGTCAGCATGTGTGCATACATATGTGTGTGGCCCACACAGGAGGTGTTCTGGGCTCCAGGTTATTTTACAGGATGACAGCTGGTGAGGAACTCTGCCCTCCGATGAGGAAACCAAAGCCATGCAAAAGGTGAAAAAGTCTCAGTTTCCTCTGCTTGCTTCTTCCTTCACATTCCAAATTCTTATGGGCTTCTGTATATTGTGGAAAAATGTTATTTGAAGGGAATATAATTGAGCATATATTAAAAACGTGTTTTTCTCTTAATTTTTAAATTATTTTTAATTTTCTTATGTAGAAAAAGATTAAGTTCACTGTTACACAGCAATTACATCAGATTTTAAATGTTCCTATTTGCACCATGCCCACACATGACTTTTCATTAATTTTCAAAAGATTGTCCTTCTACCTAATTATAACTTGATGTCCAAGCATTTCAGCCTGTGATGTGGTGAATTACTGGCCAGTTTTTGAAGAATTCTATATTAATACTGAGTAGAACCACCACCCTCCCTCTTTTACTCTCAGAACTGCCTCAGTTCTTTGTGGCATGGATTCCATAAGGTGTTGGAAACATTCCTTTGGCATTCTGGTCCATTTGCTGCAGATTTGTCAGCTGCATGTTCATGTTGTGAATCTCCTGTTTTACCACATCCTAAAGGTGCTCTGTTGTACTCAGATCTGGTGACTGGGGAGGCCAATGAAGTACACTGAATTCATCGTGTTCATGGAGCCAGTTTGAGACAACCTGTGCTTTGTGACATGATGCATTATTATGCTGGAAGTAGCTATTATAAAATGGGTAAATTGGGGCCATATTAGGGATGCACGTGGTTGGCAGCAATACTCAGATAGCTGTGAAATTCAAACAATCCTTGATTGGTATTAAGGGGCCCAATGGCTGGCAAGAAAACTTTTGCCACATCACTACAACACCACCACCCGCCTGAACTGTTGACATAAAGAAGGTTGGGTCCATGGATTTCTGCTCTTGACATCAAATTCTGACCCTACCATCTGTATGTCACAGTACAAATCAGGATTCATTAGACCAGGTGTCATCTTTTCAATCTTCACCTGTCCAGTTTCAGTCAGCCTGTGCCCACTACAGACTCAGATTCCTGTTCATGGCTGACAGGAATGGAACCCAACATGGTCTTCTGCTGTTGTAGCCCAACTGCCTCAAAGTTTTATCTGTTCACCTTTCTGAGATGCTTTTCTGCTGACCACGGTTGTAAAGAGAGGGTATTTGAGTTACCATAGCCTTCCTGTCAGGTCAATCCAGTCTGACTATTGTCTTCTGATGTCTCTCATCAAGACGTTTCCGCCTGAAGAACTGCTGCTAGAGACAATGGAGACTGTTGTCAATGTCACAAAGTCACTAAGATTACATTTTTCCCCATTGTGATGTCTGATGTGAACAATAACTGAAGCTCTTGACCTGTATCTGCATGATTTTGTACAGGTTTCTAATACTGATATACTGTATGTACATTGATGAACCAAAACATTATGACCACTCACAGATGAAGCAAATAACATCATAACAACAGCACATGTCAAGGTCTGGGATATATTAGACCATAAGCAAACAGTTGCTTCTCGTACTCAACATGAAGGATGCAGGAGAAATGGGCAGGTGTTAAGACCTGTGCTACTTTGACAAAGGCCAAATTGTTATGGGCAGATGACTGCATCAGAGCATCTCTGAAACAGTAAGGCTGCATGGGTGTTCCCTGTCAGAAGTGGTGAGTACCTTCCGACAGTGGTCTGAGGAGGGACAAACCACAAACGATAATAAGGGGTTGGGCAGCCAAGGCTCATTGTTGCTCAAGGGCAACGATCCTGTCTGGTCTGAACAGTCAGAAGGGCTACTGTGGCCCAACAGCATATTAGGCAGGTGGTCATAATGTTTTGGCCCATTGTAATTGTAATATGCTATTTTCTGAAGTGCATGAGTTCCTTTGAGAGCAAAACACCAGCACAATATGATGCTGCCACCCCCATGCTTCACAGTTGGGATGGTGTTCTTCATATTAAAAGTCTCACCCTTTTTCTATCATGCATAGTGCTGATCATTATGGCTAAACTGTTAAGTTTTTTGTTTCAGTGGACCAGAGAACACTCCTCAAATCCTGGTGATCACCTGCAAACTTCAGTCTGTTTTTTTTAATGGCGTCTGGAGTAGGGGCATCTTCCTTGCACAACTGCATTTTGGGCCATGGCAGTGTAGGACTCTGATGCCAACTCTTTTCGGACCAAAGTTTATTCATCCCTGGGAGTTAATTTGTACCACCGTTGTTGAATGATGCAGTGTCTGCGTAGTAGATTTTTATATTTACATACAATTTTTATAGATGCTCATGGTACCTTCAGTAGTTTGGAAATTGCTCCAAACTGGCCTTGTGAAGGGCTACAATTTTCTATGAGGTCTTAGCTGAATAGCTTGGATTTTCCCATGGTATCAAGGGCAAAAATGCACTGGCTCTAAAGGTAGGCCCTTATACTGTACACTCTCAGTTAACACCTAATTATAACAATTGGCCACTCAGAATCTACTAAAAGTTATTAAATCAATTTCTGGAATCTTCTAGAATATTTAAAGAGACAGTCAACTTGGTGTATGCAAACATTTGACCCACTGGAATTCTGATATAGGGGATTAAAGCTGTGATGTAAATATGTCTCTAAACGATCTACCTGAACAAAGAAGATGCCCTAACTGACTTGGCAAAAGAAATGCATGCTGTAGAAATGTCCATGTAATTTACAGTGAAATTATACACTGTGATATTTCACAAACCAATCCTGTTATACAAACCGATCGTTATTTTTACTGTAATAATTTGTAAACCTAAACCAATTTTGCTGTATAAAATATTGTCGACCATCAAAAGTAATGGTGAAATAGCATCATGTGTTAAACAAACTTTTACCTTAAATTTTACATGCCCAGACTGTTACATATACAGACTTTACTTGTAAATCAGTGGACTTTTCATGAATAAATGCCATCCAATCAAAAAAATAAGCATAATCAAAAATAATTTGTCTAAGAGATATTTGGTAGTTAAATAATAGTATATTACAGTAGAAAGCTGTCAAATGACCCTTAAAATTTACTGCTTTTTATACAACAAAATTGAGTGTGTGCTCGCCTGTGTGTGTGTGTGTGTGTTTTATCCGCAATCCTATCCACAATGGGCCGGTGTGGGTACAGATTTTCATTTCAACCAAGCAGGAGCCACATCTGATTCCACCTGTTTAATCAGTTGATCTTCTTTTTCAATGGACTATCAGGTGTGACTCCTGCAGGCCCTTTTTAGTACTTTTGTTTTGGAAGTTTTTTATTCTTTTTACTCCAAAATCTTAACAGCTACATAAGCTAATAATTGTGCTTTGGATCTTGAAGAACCTTTACTACTGGAAATAAATGATGTACTTTTTCATACAAAAATGGTTGCTTTATTGGAGTTATAAGGAATCAACTTTGTATTTAACCCCTACATACTAATACTACTGAGGAAGAACTCTTATTACTAAGTAAGCAGTAGATAATATCAGTGCATCTTCTTGGTGAGTACACCATTTACACACACAAACACACACATACACACACAATCTTCTGCAGCATTTTATGGTTCCTTTTTCTGTATTCACTAGTTGATTTTGTTTTTGAAAGTCATATTTTGATTTGGTTCTCTTTGTTCTCCATTTACGAATTACCTACCTGCTTTGGGAAATGACCTTGTAAGCACTTAGGCCATCCTCCTTTGCTGTCTATATCCAGATCTTTCTTTCACTATATTTATGGTGCGTTTTGTCTTGCTTGATAAAAAAATATTTATTTATGAGCTATACATGTTGGCTTCTCCAGTCACCTCCATTTTGTCTCATATGCTCCAGCTTTGTTGCAGGTGTGTGTGTGTGTACGACCCATATTGTATGCACCTGTTGGCTACATGATGCTATGTGAAGTTGTGTAGATGGAGTATGCCTGTATGCCTGTTCCTTCCTTCAGATGGACCACTCTCACCTCTGCTATAGACTTTCTTCTTCTCTCAGTCCCTTATTAGTTCAGAGCCATGGACATTGTCAGTTTCTTATTGATTAGTTTGTTTGCGTACTGGTTGTGTTTTGTACAGGATTTGCACTGCTTTGTAATTACCTGTTTGGTTATTCATATGTTTCTTATGGTATAGACAGAAGAAGAGCATCAACATCATGATATTCCTGTGTAGGTGTTTTTATTTTTTTATTTATTTATATGCCATAGTTTTTGTTTTGTTTTGTTTTGTTTTTTTTTTGTTAATAAAACCTCCATTCTTATTTCTGTTGTGAGTTTCTTTTTCATTGAGGTGTGTGAGTTAAAGCTAGAAAATCATTTACAGTAGGCCTAAGTACTGTAACTTGTGTTTTGACTATAATGCCGCTATAGTAATTTGTTGGTTTTGAATTGCTGGTTATTTACAGAAAACACTTTTACAGGTTTTGAGCTGCCAGTATTTCTCAGTAAAATGGCTGTAGTTATAGAAAAATGCTGATATATACAATATGGCAATACTGTTTTGTTTTGTTTTTTCTGGCAGCCACCTGCCGCATTTTACCATAAAATACACAGAAAAATGATGTTTAATGTACAGCAATACCACCTATTTTAGTATGCTATAAAAGTAATACTAGAAAAGCAAACACAGAGTCTGGCTGTTAATTTCATGGCAAAAATCTGACCTTCAATTTACTGTAGTGTCTTTATATTTAGTGTACATTACTGTACTGTCTTTATAAATATTTATAAATATGCTACACTATGTTGGATTAATTAGCCTATTACATTAGGTAGCTAACTAACTGGTTCCGTTTCATCTATACTGTCTTGTATTTAAGACATTGCCTGGTATTTGACACACTTGCTTATCTAGTGGATCTTTAGGCCTACACATGACTGTCTGATTGCTGTTTGATCAGATTTTTCTGTTCTGAGTAAATTAAGTCATCTTGTGAGGTGTCATTTAGCCACAGCAGCTGTCAGTATAAGAATGCACAAACCTCTCTGAGATATTATGTATAGTATGTAGTATTATGTGGAATATATCAGGAATATGCGTTTTATGCAGGCAACAAGCCAAACAACTTATCTGGTACCCAGACGGGTCATCTCTAGAAATTTAATTTCTTTTTTATTTTATTTATTTATTTTTTTTTGGAAAGGTAAGACTTGTCTTATATGAACAGGTATGGATTTATGAGTGCTTCACAGATGTCTTTCTAACATTAAAGTGAACTTTATTAATATTATAAGCCCTTATATTTAAAGCGATTAATCAAAAGTCCATTTATTTTGTATTCTGTATTCTATAGATTTGACTGCACTATTAGGGAGGGGTATAGACAGTATTTTTAATTAAAGAATAAAATATAAATTTAAGCAGAAATAAAAAAAAAAACCAATTACTGTATACTATTTTTTTAAAAACTAAACAAAAAAACATACTCCATTGAAATTGAATTATTGAAATTATCATAAGCTGAAACATGCAGTATGTCAAACTATATCACTGGCACATGCAGAGTCATTGGTAATATGCCTTGTTATGCTTTGGTTACACCAGGACCGTGTCCCACCTTGACCACCGTGATCAAAATGTTCTGGATGACAGCAGCCCCAGCTTTTACAGGTTGAATTAAATAGGTGTATGTAGAGTTATTGGATATTTTTATCCCATAATTTTGATATTGTCTTTTGTGAGTGGGCCTAAAAACATAAAGCATCAAAGGTCATCAAGTTGAAATTTGACTAAGAATGCAATTAATATGCCATCATTGATACTGCTGACTATTATGTGAATAAATTGGTTGTTTTAATTAAGTTGGTATTTTTAATGTATATTATGTACATTTATGCATACTCATACATTCTGTGTAAAAGATGGATGTTAAAAGGTTTCAGTCTGAATTGGTCTTTTGTATCCATAACTGAATTGATTGATTGATTGATTGATTGATTGATTGACTTTATTAATCCCAAAGGGAAATTCACATGTCACAGCAAAGCTCACCACACAATAAATAGATTAAATAAAATAAGTTAAAAAAATAATAAATAAAAATACTGCACAATACTGTATTTCATCCAGCCCCCCTTGTTTCAAGCATCAAAGTACGCACTACACCATGTTATACAAAATACAATTTAAAATTCTACATCAGTCATTTAATATGACATTGATTATATAATCTAATGGCTGTCGGTAAAAATGACTTTTTATATCGTTCCTTATAACACCGGGGCTGAATTAATCTTGAGCTAAAAGAGCTCACACAGGCTTGAACTGTTTCATGAAGAGGATGACAATCTTGATTCATTATACTGACCAATTTATCAGTCATTCTATCCTGTGCTATCACATCACTAGTGGGTAACACACAACCCACCACAGAACCTGCCTTTTTTTATCAGCTTATTGAGTTTGTTCTTCTCCTTCTCCAACAATCCCCCTCCCCAGCAGGTAGCAGCATACAAGATCACAGATGATACCACAGAATCATAAAAGGTCTTCAACAGTACCTGGCATACACCAAAGGATCTCAGTCGCCTTAATAAATGAATGCGACTCTGACCCTTCTTATAAACCCTGTATCGTATTATCAGACCAATCAAGCTTATTATTCAAATATTTTGAATTGTTTGTTCATTCAAATATTTTGAATTGTTTGTTCATAAAATAATAATGTATGTGTTGTCTTTATTTAGTATTTGGAGGATGTTTCCTATTTATGTTAAAGCAGGGTGACATAAATAGTGAATATCCATAAAACCAGGAAGTAGAAAATTGATTTATAACGATGTGCTGGAAGTCAGGAAATTCTTATCTCCGCTTTTACACTAAGAGGGGTCTCAGGAGATGGTTTTCATCTTACTGTATGATTAGCTCCATCCTCAAATGTGGGACGGAGTTTGTTGTAAAGGAAAGGTGGAAAACAGAACTTCAGCTACAGGATGTAGTTGTGTGTGATTGTGTTGTCTGTCCTTGACTCTCTGATCAAAATTATTACAATTTTCATGTGATATTTTGTGTGATTCCAAATAGGAAAGGTTAGGAAGGAGGTATAAGAAATTTAAAGTATTTTTCATCTAATATTTTATTTGATCTGAAGTATAATGATGTTGCTTTGAACATCAACCTCAAATTGTTAATGTGTCAGGTGTAGTTTTGCCTGGTAAAAGTTGTTCATGTAGTTTTAATATGCTTGGTTGGTTGGTTGGTTGGTTGGTTGGTATTTGACATCAGAAATCTTTCTCTAATAAGTGTAAAAGTGTGCAACTAAAAGTTTTTTCATATATAACTAATCATATACAGTAATTACAAAGATTTTTACATGCTCACCACCAAGCAGTGGAAAGATATGAGAGATGGATGTGCAGTCATTATAAAAATCTTCTTGGACACTGATACACCTAATGTTATTGCACCTGATATCATCTGTTAACAAAAAAGCAGAATAAGTTTGACTGTATGTCAGTACACCTTCTTACAGCATGAATTGGGGTTTCCAGTTGCTCTGGGGTTTATAAAAGACACAAATAGTCACAAAGACGATTAATTCTGTTTACAATCAAAGTCTTTAAACAAAATCCAATAGACCATATTTTAGTTATTTTATGAAACCCTCATTTCTGTAGTCTGTAGTTTAAACATTTTATAACATAAAATGTTACTTACCCCACACTGAGGCTGGTCAGAAAGTGTTAATTAATTTTCTATAGCAAAACAGCTCTGACAATAGTGCAAGGCAAATCATCAGTTTATATTTATGCACTCGTATTGTTGCCAGCAAGACGAGTTCTGCATAAGAATCCTTATGCTCATCTCATACAAACAATCTGTCTTATTTTTATTTTAATTCTGCATGAAATTCCTCTCTGTTTAAGTGGTGACATGAACTTCCCCCGCCTGTCCAAACAGCTGAGTCTCTGCCAGTCTTTAGACAAAGGCTGAAGACCCACCTCTTCACTAAGCACTAAAAAACCCAACTTGACTTGTATTCTCTTTGTTGCTGTACTAAATTGTTGTACTAACTCTCCTCTAATTTTTATTTGTACAAGGATGAGGATCTTTGTTTTTGATGGCGACCATAAAGCAGTTCTGTAATTCTTTGTGGATAAGGGCATCTGCTAAATGCTGCTGTAAATGTACAGTTTAGCTACCTATCTGACTTTTGGCACTGTAACAATAATTTGCCAATTTAACGTTGAAGTGAGTAAAACAATTCACAGTTCACGTAGTTGAAAGGTGCCAGTAGAACTGCTGCTGGGGTTTTCTAAGATTCAACTGAAAGGACTCCACTTTCACAGTTTCAAATTTCACTTTCACAGAATTAATAAAATAGTAATAACCATTTGGGGGAGTGTGTGTGTGTGTGTGTGTGTGTGGGGGGGGGGGGGCGTGTGGTTTTTGTCACCATTTTCACTCTCACAAGGTTTCATGTCTGAAAAATTTAGACGCTTGCTATTTTAAAACAATTAGCAAGGCCCCAGAGGCAGCTAAGACATTCTTATTTAACCTGCTAACATAGTTACAGAACAAAAACCATTGTGTTTTTTTTTTTTTTTTCACTTTTTAATAGCCTGCTGGGCCATTTATGCAAATCTGACTTATTTGGTTGAAGCTGGAAAATCACAGAGGTCATTTCATTGGCTAACCCTCTCTATGGGCATTAAAAGAGCAGTGAAAACTTGTTGTGTGCTTTGGGAGGGAGGTGAATAGGTGGGTTGAGGGCTCTGAAAGGTGTGTCAAAAACTTTGGCAGCACACTGGAACCAGCTGGTCGCCACAAAGCCCCTGTCGTGTAACACCTCTATCTTTCCTTTTCTGAGCCTATTTGGAACTGCAGTCTTTCTCCCTGGAAACAAAGATAGGACATTTGTGATGTCAGCACAGTGTTTGGAGATGGAGCTTGATATGTGGTGTTGGTAGAAGAATGGAATCATTATATTACAAGCTTCAGCAGTCTTGGCTCTGAAACAAAAAAAACAGCATGTGATTTTCTGAAGGCATCCCTCATGTGACCCTGAAAAAGGGAATACTGTGTTGGACAATGGCTGACATGAACATCCCCCCCCCCCCCCCCCTTCTTTATTTCTTTCTCTCACCCTTCATCTAACTCTCTTCACGTTCTCTCTTTTTCATGCAAACCCTTATGGTGAACAAAAATAAAGTGAAATATAAAGGAAAGGCTTGGTTGACACACAAAGCAGGAAACTTGGTGGCACAGATGTACAAAACATTACAAAAGGCAGGGGTGGAGAGGATGTGTTGCCATGATTACGTCAGCACTGCTGGCCAGAGCATTTCCTTACAGGTGAACTTTTAAATGGAGACTGACAGATATATTCTTCCTGCTATTTTATTAAAGATCTAAACCTGCAGCAGCTCCAAGACTCTCTGTGGTACTCCTCTGGCTAATCAGGGTTGTTTTAGAGAACACAATTCATGCACTTTCATTGTGAGATCAAAGGGGTAATGGCAAATGAGTTAGCTCAAATGAATAAAACTTATTATGTTTATTTACTGTATAGTACGTATATATACAATCGTACAGGCAATACATAAAGAGAACATGTAGCAAATATGGAAAATAGTTTTATTTTTAATCAGTTTCCTACTGATTAAACCACATACCTTGTTCTCTACGAGTTCTTTATAAGTGACTTGTTGCCTGATTATATGGTAACTAAAAATTCAATATCAAAAGCTGGAAAAGATTTGACCTCGTCTACTAAACACTACAAAATTCTGCGTTTTTGGAACGAAATGCAAACCTTATATGTGTTTGTGTGTATATAGGTGTGTTTTAGCCATTTGGAGAGATCTATTTCATACATCTCATTCATTGTCAATCCTAAAGATTTTTTTTTTTTTTTTTTATTTCTCTTGGAAACAACTGTTAAAATGGATTGAATAACATATACCAAATACAGTTTTTATCGTTTCAAAATGCCACACAGATCTTCCCTGATTTTCTGTCTCTTCTAAAAACATTGCAATGTTTTTCTGTCATAGACCGAATGACCTCCTGAAGTAATCCTTCTCTATGTAAGACAGCTGAAAGATCTTATGGTAGGGGAAGTACATAATAACTGCCCCCACTGCTATTTATCCAGGATGTTCCACACTGGCTGACAGCATCCGCATAGTGAAGGATCCTTGTCTGTTTGCCCCAGAATGAGGGTGAGAAGGGAGACACTAGGAGATGAAAAGACTTCAGTCCAAGTTTTATTTCTTTTTTTTCTATGGGTGGAAATGTGGCAGAAACAGATGGTGCCCTCCATCAAAGAATACCAAAAATAAAACAACTTAAGCACTTTACATGATGAATTATTGATAGCTTTTTGATAGTTGTTTTGAATAAAAAAAAAAAACCTAACGGAAAAACTGTTCAAAGAACCGTTGGCCTTGGGAAAAGCTGATCATAAAATAGACAATGTTGATGTGTTGTTAACTCTTTAGGTTTACAATACCAAACCAAAAATGATGGCAGTAAACATACTATCAGAGAGCACTCTTTAGACTACAGATCATCTCTCTCTCCTCATTTCTGTCTCTGTTATGACATAATATAACTGCACAAATATTGCTTTTAACAGCAGAAAATAAGTCTTTTCTGAGGTATTTGCCAGGATGCAAGTGAGACCGTTAACATTTTTCAGTTTGATGTTCTCTTCAGGATTAAAATCGAAGAAATATGCACTAAAATTTCACCAGTCAATTGTGTTTATTATTTTTGGGGTGTTTGAATGCATCCTGAATATTCTGAGCAATGCTGATTCTCGGCATGTGTTTTAAGGCTGAATGAGGTTAAGTGTACTTTTATTATGCCAGTGTTGCTTGGGGTCACAATACATGACACTGCCTTCATATATATGATTGTTTTATATTATGAACAAAATACACATCTATTTCATGTCATTAAGTAACATGGAATAGGTGTGGAGCATGGCAGGGTGAACTGACCATTACATGATCAGGTGTTGGCGCAGCTGGAAGTGGGGAGGACAGAAGGCATGTGGCAAAGCAAATAAGATTTGATTACATTTGAAATGTTTCTGTATTATCTGTTGTAACTGATGTAATGCCATCATAGAGAGGGAAGGTCTTTTTCTTTGTGACTGATTCACCTGGAGATAAAATTGAGTCAAGGTCATTTAATGGATGTTAAAGCACAAACAAAAGTGCTCTAAGCATTCCAGGACAGACCTAACCTGGGGCCGAAACATCAAAATTCAGGTTGGACATTTGACATTGCCACAAGCACTAAATGCCCTGGTGGTGAGGTGGAGAGGAAAAGAAAGGAAAAAATAAAAAATAAGTATGCCCAACCAGTTTGTAAATGCTCACTATCTGGCGTTTTGTATATACAGTATATACAACTATCTATCTATCTACCTATCTAGATATAATATATATACATATATATATATATAGAGAGAGAGAGAGAGAGATAGATAGATAGATAGATAGATAGATAGATAGATAGATCAATTTGCTTAGTTTGAGATCACACACACACACACACACACACACACAGAGACACACACACACATATATATAAAAAATAAATCCCAGCTTTTCGGTGTGGTCTCAGACTAAGCAAATTGGTGATATTGACCATGTTATCTGCTTAACTGCTTTGTACAAAAAGTGCCATGTCTAATCTCTTCTACTGAAGCATGTGTTCATACGACACTCTGATGGATTTGATCTAAAACGGTTCATAAGGTTTTGCACAAACCTGTGGAGTCTGTGCCAGCTCGAGTGCACGCTGTCATTAAAGCAAAAAATGGGACATACTAAATACTAAGAAACTCTGAAATTCATTTAAATATTTCAAAGATTCTACTTTTCACTCAGGTTGTTTTCAATAATATAATTTGTAATGAAAAGTGTTGATTAAATTAGAAAAGAATGCAAAAAAGAAAGAAGATTTTCACTAGAAGTCTCAGACCTTTGGATCCCACTGTATAGATACTGTATATTGGCTGTTTCAGGCTTTTTGGTGAACTTGCTGCTGATCATCTGTCCCTGTAAGTCCAAGACAGCCTTGATGATGGTTTCATCAGAAATGGTGGTATATTACTTAATATAGTCCATTATCTAACAAAATACAGAATATTCTTTGTAATTTTTTTAAATAATGTTTGAAAATCTACACACTACGCTGGACTAATACTATAAAAAAGGCAAAATGTATATTAAAAAATATAGTGTGCCTAAGACTTTTCCATCATACTCTACACCTCTTGCTCTCATTTTCTGTCTTTCTTTCTCACTCCCTCTCCCCACTCTGTGTGTGTGCCCAAGCATCACTGGTTGTGTCCTGTGATGATAATAACGGCAGTCGGAAAGATTATCACAGTCAGCCACTTGTGAACTTCAAGGTTAAAAGAGCATAGCACTTGTGGCTTTGTGTTTTCAAAAGAAAGGCTAATGATGAATTAATTAGCTTTGCACTGTGCCTGCTCTTACTGCCCCCATCTGAGGACCTTATACATGCACAGAGCAGAATAATAGTTTTCCTCAGAAAGAAATATTTGGTACTTATACATTTTATTTTATGACTAAAACTTTTAGCATTTATATATATATATTTTTTCAATTAATCCAGCTATCATTTTCACTGGTTTTGTAGCAAGAAACTACAATGTGAATAGTTTGACTTTACATATTTGTTTGCTTTATTGAATTATTACTAGTGTAATAGCTCAGGCTTTCATATTACATTAATTATTTATTTTGTTTTGAAATAAGTGGTCATATAAATTAGAGTGCAAGAGGTAAGAGGTGGAGACCTGAGGAGTTATCATTTTTATTGATAACTTATTTGTCAATGGATGACTGTAATAATTACAAAGACAATGAGAATGATTTGGACTTCGGTTGGTGTACCTTGTAGATGAACAGTTTGAAATTATGTGTGTGTATGAAATGTAACAAATTCTGCTTACTTGGACAGGTTTCAGAGGTATTAAAAGCTGAGAATGCCTTCATCTGGCAGATTTTTAAAGCCAGCATACATGTATCCTTTGTTGTACTAAATATCTCAATCAGTCCGGTCAAAGATGGTGGGAGAAAATACTGGCACAGTAGAAGAGCAATTTGTGGACAAATAAGTTATTTGTAGTTGTTTTAATTAAATAGATTTTTATTTCAGTCAAAAATTTACTGATGTAGTAAAAAAAAAATTGCTCTATTATCTGCAGTGTTTTTATTTGTTTGTTTGTGTTTTTAGGAAAATGGCCTTTGCAGAATTTAAATATAAGAATCACTGACACCTCAAAACAAGACAACTACGAACCATTTTTACAGGAGAAATTTTGTTTTTGTATATACGAGACTTTAGGATAAGATAAACTTTACTGATCCCAAAAGAATTTCTTGAAATTTTTGCAAGCTAGGTTACTGTTTATTCATTTTTCTTTAATTAATTAATTAATCCTTAACTTAACTAAATTCTTACTTAATGGTCTTAATGTTCCATGTGAAGTTTGGTAAGTTTTGTTTTCTGGATTTGTAGTTGAATTGGAATTGAGTGGCTTTATCATGATGTAACTTAGCTAGCATCAGGAATATGTCACATTAGCTTTAGCTTACACTATGCAACTTTTACAGTTTAAAATGAATATGTTGTATTTTTACATTAAGCATATTTATTCTGATTGCAGTATGCATAAAATGTGAATTCATTTAAAAAGTATATGCAAGTGGTGCAACTGTTTATTATTATTCCATGGTAAATATATTTTATTCCAGTAGCACAGAAGTCACAAACTTTTATCTAAATATCTAGAAAAAATATTGGTTTTTTTTTTTTTTTTTTTTCCAGTCTTCAACTGCCCACTGTAGCCTCAAATTCCTGTTCTTGGCTGACAGGAGTGGAACCATTCGACAGTTGTAAGGAGTGGTTATTTGAGCTATCATAGCCTTCCTGTCAGCCTGAACTAGTGGCCACCCCTGAAATATCATTGGACACCCCCGTGGCCACCCCAGAGGCAATAGGTTGCTGCTCAATCTGACTGTTGTCGAGTGAGCACTAGTCAATATCCACTTGTTCGTAAACAAAGCTGTACTTTCATGATCATATCTCGATGGAGAAAAAACAACCCCCTTTTTAAACCTTCTTGTCTTTGTGAGACCTCCCCCTTTATTACTGTTATAATATTAGTCCATATTTCAGATTCACACACCACATTGCTGTTGATGTAGATTTCTTCATGTCAAATAAATAAGGACCAGGATAAAGTATGCACACAATTACAAATGAGAAACATGTCATTTTTATTTATATTGTTTTATTTAAAACACTGCATATGTAACCATGGTTCTATGTCTGAGTGGAGGACTACCAGAGTGGTTTCCTTCAGAACTAGTGGAGTATTCCCATGTGCTCCTTGCCTTGCTGCATATCATCTGCAAAGTTGCAACTTCATGACCATGTTCCCACATGGGTAGCCTATAAAATGTCCCTCCCAAATCATATTATCTGGCCATTCTCATCCAGCTGAGTGACATAGGTGGCCTGGAGAGCCTTGATCATAGAACCACTCAGACATAGAACCATTTGTCATCATGAGGGTTGATAACACTGTCTGATAGTGCACCCAGCTAGAGAGAATTGAACAGCACTCATAAATAGGGCTGATACCATAATATATTGAGGCTGATAATCATTGATGTTGATGCTCCATTCCAGTGCTTGGGTCGTGACAAAGTAACATTAAGTCTCCATATGACTGTTTCACAAATGTCCACAAGTGACAATCCTTTTAGTGCCACCACAGTGGTATCCATAGCATGCTTTGATTGGCACCTGTTGACTTGCAATCAAGTATGCTTGCACAATTACTTCCTTTACCCAATAGGCTAATCTGCTTCTTGGCATTGGATCCCCTTTATAGTCCTTTCCGAACTGCACAAATAATAACCTGTGACAAGCCACTTCCATTTCCACCATTCTCATTTGCAAGAGCAGATGCAGTCACTGCATCCTGACCAATAATACATTGTTCACTGTGCAAGACAAGGATTTTATGGCCCATGCACATAGTGAGAAAACTATGTACTAGTGTACTGTGTTACTGTACTGTGACCTGTTCATCTGGGAATGCAGGTCTGATTGAAGGGCCTTTCAGCAATATTAACAAAACGAACCAAAGTATTTGTCACTGCCTTGTCTGGAACCACATTGGAAAGTGCGCTGTCTGTATTTTTGCAAACAGACCTTCTCTTTTGTACGTGTTTTCACCTTAATTACCTACCAGTAAATTTGGCGATCCCATGGCACTTATGCAAGACAGTGTATCCCATGTCTGATTGAATCAGCCTGATATATAGGCATTTCTTCAGACAGGTGTTCATCTGTCTGCTTCCAGAGCTTGCTAGCCTGACCACAACATCACTTGTGATTTTGTGCCCCTTTAGTAATTGATGTAATATGCCATTGTGGTGTTTGGGGTCTAGTGCTAGCCACACAGATTTCATTTCACATACTTCTCTGGCCTTGCTAGGAGGTATCTCTCATTACAATTTCCTTATTTACAGGGGAAAAAAATGTGTGCTGGATCAGTGCTTTCTTATCTGCATTAGCAATACCTGTGATCTACCACATTTCCCTGCTATATTACCAATTGCTTGGTTAGTGATGCCCGTAGGCTTGCCCCTGCAGTTATGGGCATTATCTCATTAATAGATGTGGCTCTGCATCTGGCATAGCAGTCAGTATACATGTTTTTTTCTTTGGTTTCAACTTCAATATACTTTTGGGTGCACTCTTTAATGCAGTTGATGCTGTGTGGGATAGCGCAGGCAACGAAACCATGAGTTGGTTTATGCATATGAGCTGTGTCAAATGCAAAATCCAGTTTCAGTTTCACTTGGCTGCCTTAATATCAGCCTACCATGAATTCGCCACTGCTGCTGAGTCGCACTCTTACATTACACTCTGTTAAGACTCTACGGTGGTTGGCAATGAACACTCTCCACCAAAGTGGGCCTCCAGCTTAGAGAATAGATGGACCCACTGAGGGTACATAAGTGTCTATCTCTGCATGAGAGGCGGATTTAGGCTAATAAGTTGTCACAAGCTGTGCACTTCATTGAGCTGTTGCTTTTCCACTAATGGCTCTTGTGTTTGGGCCTTGCTTACTGCCAGCATCTCTACTCTGCATTCCAATGATATAAAGGCACCCCTCTTCCATGGGACTGAACAGTGTCTTCAGAGTCTCCTTCCCACTTCTATTCCTGCTGCTGCAAGCGCTCTGCTGCCATACCTCCTGCTCGTTTATCTCCTCTAGAGGAAGTAAATGCATAGCCACCAGTATTTCCATGCTGTAGTTTGGGAAAAGCTCTGTAAGTGCCTGTCGGAAAAGTCTAGGTCCCAAACCATATGGGCACTGATCATGTTTATCATCCAACTCCATGGGGGCTTGGCAAAATTAACAGCTCCCCATCCTATCCTGAAATACATGAAAGGTTGGGAAGCTGCAACATTTCAACAATTCACACAAGTTATAAGATCATTTACTCTGTATGCGCATAGTCTGCTCTGCAACTATGTCTCTTGTTCAGTGACACAGACAGTCATGGTGAAAACATTAATAAGTCAAATATTAGAATTATTCTTTCACACAGTGCCCATCCAGACTCTCTATCTGATGCAGATTTAATGATAAACAGATTAGCAAAAAGTAAAAGGATTAGAGCACTATATTCACTTCCTCAACTCCTCAACAAGACAAGAATGGGAAAGAGTTCTACTACTGGTGGTTTATCAGTGGAAAGAAGGAGAACAATTTGATTTGCATTTATTTAAAATATTCTTTAGGGTGGCCATTAATTTCTATATAGGCCTTTTAGAAAAAATTTTTTAAGTGAATATAACCTCTTTAGAACCAAACTATAATGTCTATATTTTATTAGCACCTGATAACAACGGAAGCAATGTCATTAAAAAGGAAGACGTTTGGAAAAAGAATAATTCCCAGCAATGTAGTTGGAAGAAAATGTGAAGTCTTCAAATTAGGACAGTCAGGTCACAGAAGGATAAGAATAGTTTTTCATTACAGGAAATGTAGGAATTTCCAGAGTTTGAGTGGAAATTCTAAATCATTGTGTAAGGTTGATTTTATGCAACAATTTTTGAGTGGTGCCAATAATTATGGAGTTGATTGTAACACTAGAGATTGTGCAGACATTGTAACTAGAGCATTAATAAGTTCAGGATGTGCCTATTAGGATGACAGCTTTGGAGGTGCAAAGGAATAACAGTTATCAGTTGGCACAGGCTGATCTCGCCCCATCTGCTGAGACTTTGCATATATTTTCAGCTTCCTGAGCAATGATTAGGGCTGTCAGAACCTCTTTAACCTTCTAACTGCTGGTCCCAACTGGCCCTAATTAGAGACTAATGATTTCTAAAGACACAGGCTGTGATTGGACTGCCTCTGCAGTTTGTATACAAATTAATCAGCAATCACATCAGGCATCCAAGTCATTGCTGATGTATAGACAAAAAATCAAACATAAAGGATAATTATCAGAGGACAAATGAAATAACAATAACTTTTTTTTTTTTTGCCAAAGCATATAGAGAAGTTTGACATATGAGACATGACGTACCTTTCATCTCTTCACCCATCTTTTTCAAAAATTATTTTGTATGGGAAAACCTACATAGGTATACATACACAAACACATGTACTGTATAACAGGCACCAGACCACTCAATCCTCTTTTTTTGGCACATTCATATACATTTTATGAAAAACTGCCAGTATTTGGTTAATCATGCATCAAAATGACCCTTTTAAGTCCAATTTGATAAGCAGTGTAGCTCATATTGTTAAAAAAACAAGTAAATCTTGTGTAAATTTTGTGTGTTGTAGCTCAAATGTTGGCTGCACATTTAACCCCAACATATGACTCTTTGAGGCCATCTGGAGAGTTGGCTCATGTTGGAGAAATCCATTGAGGCTCTCTCTCACAAGTCGCGCAGTCTTCCCAGATGATGGAAACCCCAGAGATTTTGTGTCACACTGATGGCGGAATCAGACAGCTAATATGGAGGGAAACAAAACATCTACAGGCTCTTCAATAATTTTTCAGAGTTTGTGTGTATGATTGCTTATGTGTATACAAGGTATTAGTGAATAATCATTTAATTATGATTATATCAGATATCTGTCTTTTCAAACTGGAACGAATCGCAGGGGGGCATAGGTGAGATGGAAAATACCAATAAATAATAATAAATATTTTAATGATTGATAAGACTTGCCGACCTTTACACATTTTCCATAGGACTCCCGCATTTTAACATTGGAGTGGGCTGGACAATACTTAAAAATGAAGTTTTTTACAGCTAAAATAGCTGTCTTTTTTCATAATAAAAATGGCAGATGAGCCAACTAACATTTGCACTGGTGTTTTGAACTCTCTGACATTAACAGACACTCTCTGGAAGCCCTACCCTCTTAGTCCGTCTTACACTAGTAATGATTTAGCCTGTGTTTTGCAGTGTTTAAAAGGTGCACTGATGCAGTGCCCTTGCTTTCTGTCAGGGTAAATTGATATTTCAGAACAAGTTCACCATGGTGTGCTAAATTGTGTATAAAATTCTATAAAATGTCTATAAATTTCTATACAACTTGGCATAAAACCACCCTGGCAACCCTGAGCTCAGTGAATCCTTGTGTAATGGGTTATGGAGCATTTGATCCTGAATTTTCACTTTAATATAGTACTGAACAAGGCAAAAATTGTAGAACTCTTGCAGACACACTGCATATGCATTGCATATACTGTACATTATGGTACAGTGCACACGCTAATACAAAACTACACATTTATCTCATATATTGTAAGCAAAACTACCCACTGCTTTCAAAATGATGCACACATTCACACTTAATTCACTATAATGCTTTCTTTCATTTTAGGTAGAAGAATGGTTTTAATACACAATCAATAAATTTGTTCTTAACACATCAAGATATGTACCAGTGAGTCACTGACAAGTTTCCACTGACTGACCTAAAACACTTGCAAGATATGATGCCTACAACTAATACTTGTGCTACAAACGATTAAGTTAAATATAAATTTTAAAATAAATTGTCGCGTAAAAAAAAAACTAAACAAAATTGATTTAATTCTAAAGGTTAATTAAGTGTCTGAATATTTTGCAAAGTGTATTTTATAATTAAACCATTATAAACTTGTATTAACAAATTTCAACATGCCCTGTGTGTCAGGTAATTTCTTTTAACCATGTGCCAGTTGCATGGAAAACAGAGAATCTCTGAGGTGTTTTCCAATAACATAAATTGTTTTAGCCATAAAATTTCAGTTCTTAGTGGAACTACTGGATTATTGTGTGTTCTTCCAGCTTTTAGGCTTTGTGCTTTACCAGTTCTAGATATGATTAAGATTTTGTTTAGCTAATAAAGTCACCTAACTTTCTTTTGTAGGTATTTTTTATAACTACATTGAAACTGCCTAAGGTAACCAGTGACATGTAGAGCTAAAAGCTTTTGATTTTATAGTGATGGGTAAAAATAAATTACTTGATATGTGAGGGTTGATCCAAGTGCACAGATTGCAGAAGATCTTCATCTAACAGTTTTAGAGCTAAAGAGGAGCTGTATGAGCAATTAGCTTTAAAAAAAAAAAAAGTCAGTGTTTTTTAGGATCGAAAGAGTTGTTTTTGTTCTTAATATATTAGAGGTGCACTGTTGAATTTTGTGTCTCTGGTCTCACACACACTAACAAAAAGGCCTGGGCACTTTTGTTATATTTGCTCATGTGTGCATGGGTGAGAGCACCCAAACGACATGCACCTGAGTCCTGCTCCTATTTTTTAATTCACCCAAACCCTTAATTTTCTCTAAATAAAAAAAAAAAAGAAGGTTTTTAAGCATTTAAATGAGAGCAAATTTAATAATAATAATAATAATAATAATAATTGTACTTTTTTGCTTGCTGTAAGAACTCCTCTCTAAATATGAACGTGACCTATTTGTACTAGCATGAGGAACATTTATATACTATATATTTTTAAACATATATTTTGATCATTTGTGGCACTAACACTAACTTTTCATCAACAACTCTTTGGTGCCCTTGGTAGGATTCAGTCTTTTATTGCTCCTTTCTATATTTGTTGTGAGGGACATATAAAATGTCTGTGCTTGCTATGGAAGAAAATAACCTTCATGCTCTAAGGCCATTTATGCTAATTTCTTCATGTTTTCTGACAGGATTCATATGTGGTTATTCAAGTGCAGCGGTCTGAACAATGGCTGCAAAGTAATGTGCAAAAGACACAAACCCTTTACAGGACTTAATGCCATAATGCCAATAAATGGCAAAATAACAAGTGTCTTTGTCATAAGATTTTTAAAAGCACATCAGAGAGACCAACCTTTTTTTTGTTCTATAATGGATTTTTATTACTCTGGATATGCATAATAATTGCATTCTTCCTAATTAATTATAGATTCAGCATTGTCCTTCATGAAATGTTTCCATCTGAGTTCAAAACCTGTCCATAATTGTCCATACCTGCTGTGCCACTGTGCTGCTGTTGTCTGAAGTAAAATTTGCAATGGATTGAGATTGCGTTCTACAACACATCATACTTTGTGGTGGTAATCACCATATTGTACTGCATTCAAGTTGCATGATTCTTTATTTTAAGTGTTGTGTTTGAAGGTGTGACTTAACTAATAAGTGGATGCTAACAACTACTTTACCTGCAGTATAAAGGTTTTATTTTATTTATTTATTTATTTATTTAATAATTACATCTGTTTGTAGGCTTTCATTCAGTGAGAATTCTTAGACGAATTTAAATATTTTTTAATATTTTAAATAGTGTTCTAATAAAAAATATTTGCTTATTCCAGCAAATTTCATATCACGACTTCTTGTAAGGATAACTTATTGTTTTTATTTTACTTTCTGCTTTTATTTTCTAATGTATTGCCTGCCATTTCCCGCTATATGTTATCTCTGTCTCTATTAGCCAGGCTGAATGTGAATGCTCTTGGCATGGAAGGCCATTTCAGATTTCCTCTCAAGTAGCAGCTGTTTTCTCCTGACATATGCTCTGGAGTAACATGAACCATGGATATTAAAGCTATAACCCCTCATGCATGTCCGAGGCAGAGGATTCAGAGAAGAAAAGGGTTTTGACATTCTGTCCAACAGGCTGTGCAGTGAGCTTCTTCTCTCGGGTGGCTTGATTTGGATTCCCTGAGAGGAGGAAATGTGTACTTCTCCTCAGACACCAGCCAGTATGAGTTGTTATTGATGCAATCCAGTGATATTGATGATATTTTGATTATTTACTGACGTGTGTATAAAAGTTCCAAAAACTGACTTGATATGGTCAAAACTTTTCAAAGCCATTTCTCTGACAATGAAGAAATGGGTGAAACAGGAGTAAAATCTGTAAGATATTCCAGAAACCAGTGTCAAGTGTTTATTGAATGTCCAGGAAGATGCTTGTTATTCTTCATGTTATAGAGAGAGTGATGGTGATGGTCTCTGAAGTATCCAGGATGTAGTATCTCTTCCTTGTGTCCAGTGTTCTGGTAATATCAAGGACTATAGTGATGGGTGATGGGTGATGCAGTGTAGCCTGAGAAAATGAAGATTCCACAAAGAATACTGTTTTGTACTAAGAGTCAATGTTTCATGTTTAAGGTTAAAGTTAGGGGTTAATGTTGGACCTACTTTCAGGAGATAAATAATGAAGAAATCAATGGGGCAGAAGTGAAAAATGCACATTGCATGTGGTAATATGACGTACACTATATGGCCAAAAGTATGTGGACACCTGACCATCACGTCCATATGTGAACATTCCAAAACCATGGGTATTAATATGGAATTGGTCCAACCTTTGCTGCTGTAACAGCCTCCATTCTTCTGGGAAGGCTTTCCACTAGATTTTGGACCAGGATTTGGACCTCACCATTAGTGAGTTTGGGCATATTGTGCGAGAAGGTTTGGTGCTCAGTCTGCACTCCAATTCATCCTGAAGGTGTTCATTGGGGTTGAGGTCAGGGCTCTGTGCAAGCCACTTGTTTTCTTTTGCATTGTCTGTCCAGGCATTGTCCTGCTGGAACAGGTTTGGGCCCCTTAGTTCCGGTGAAGGGAAACTGTAACACTACAGCATACAGAGACATTCTAGACAATTGTATGCTTTCAACTTTGTGGCAAAGGTTTGGGGAAGACCCACTTATAGGTGTGAGGGTCACATGCTTTCCACATACTTTTGGCCATATAGTGTATATGAGAAACAAGATACACTCCTCAGATACACTCCTGTATGTAGCTGATAGGTTTAAGCTTGAGAGAGGACAGTGCTCAAAAGGGCAGAGGGAGTCCCCTCTCATGAGGTGTGATACTGTAAATACCCATTAAGCATGACTCCAGTAGTGATGAAATGCACGACATTGTGGGCAGGAGCTGTTTATTTGCTTATAAACTAGTCTATTATTTGCTGATTACTTAAACTTTAACAGTCTGAGTTTGATTACATTACTGGACACAAATTTTGATTCAAATAAGGAAAGGATTAATTAATGTGTAATTAAAATGAATTCAGTCCTAAGCACCTGTTTTCAATCACATGTTGATGAGGACTATGTTTTAAGACAAGCTCTAATTCTGTGTTATGTAAATAAGGTTTGAAGATTAAGCCTGAGGTTTTTAATTAAGTTAATTAAGCGTGCACTAAATATAAAATTTAAAGGTCATCTTAGAACTTTTTTGTGAACTTGGATAAACCTGCAGTATGTTTAATTTTGTCACTGTTATAAAAGTATACAAGGCTTATTACTAGTATACAGTATGTGTGTACTTTATATTATAACTTTCAATTTCAGGCTTTTATCTGATTCAGTATGTCCCACTGGACAGGTCAAAACTCACAATCGGCTTGGGAACATCTGGGGATCCCCAAGGAGGAGCTGGAACCTGTAACTGGGGTTAGAGAAGTGTGGGTCTGTTGCCACCATGACCTCTACCAGGCAAAAAGGAAGAAAAATGGTTTTTTTTTTATCCTGTGATGAAACATTTCTATCCTGTTGGGAGCAATCTCTTCCAGGATAACAATGCCCCCATCCACAGGGCAGGAGGTCACCAGATCTCAGCAAAATTGATTACCTATGGGAGATTTAGAGACCGTAGTGTAAAATAGACACGTTAAGTCTCTCTATATAACTGTATATACAGTAAAGGTTCACACAGCCAACACCAGATGAAAGCAGCACCTAACAAAACAACCATCTAACCAGAAATAAGGGGAAAATAAGATGCTATTTTTATGATGTAACAAGTGCAACAAATGTTAGCGATGTCAACATCAGAGAATTCATTTCGGACTTCAAAAATGGAAGCTGAATGGGAAAAAATGGCTTATGCACAATCAAATAAGCAAATAAAAAATACACAGGCATCATACTAGCAACATACATTTGCTCATGCACAGAAATAGAGCCCAGAGTCCACTAAATGCCCTCTTTATTCCCTAACCTCATTCATTAGCATAGGGTCCTGTCTGCTGCTACTCTAATCATAAACACGACGATGCTTATATTGAACATCATTTCAATACACTGCTGTTCGACTTTATAGCATACAATTGTAGAAGAGTAATGATTTATAATTCTACTATCCAGTGTCACGCTGAAGAAGACGGATCCCTTTTTGAGTCTGGTTCCTCTCAAAGTTTCTTATTCATGT
>CM040463.1:24175226-24189167 GCA_022758105.1 Pangasianodon gigas | reverse complement strand
AAATATATATATATATATATATATATATATATATATATATATATATATATATATATATATATATATATATATATATATATATATATATATATATATAGTTTTATTTCACCCCTTCTAAATAAATATATACAGTATATATATAGTATCAGTAATTTTTCAAACTTCGTTCTAACTGCAACTGTGTGTAGGGTGCCTGATGTAAAATGAAATTTGTGGAGTGGTAGGTGTGGTAGATGTCACAACCTGCCTCACTGAAAAACAGGCTAAACACTGAGCACTGCAAGTCCATGTATAGTGCCTTTTTACATTTTTTTTGTAAATGGAGACCATAGCATGCCCAAGTAGCTTCATTGCACTTATTTATTAAATATATGTACATCGGAACCTTGGGTCATGTCCATTTATTGTCCATTTATCTTTTGAGTTTGTGGTGCAATGTTTACTAAACCAATCATTTGACACATTTTTTTTAAATACTCAAACACGGAACTTGTGCATAAGTCTTAGAAATAATAAGTGTCTGACATTAAATATTTACTTTAATTATGCTGATGTAATTACAGTGAGTGATGGGAATAAACAGTTGGAATTGCATGAACTGAAAAAAATTAGAAGGCTACCTCATTAATGCAGGTATTATGCAAACGTTTGTTTAACTAACCTTAAACTTTTGCACTCTTCTGACTTTTTTGTGAATTTTGGTTCATGAGTTCATGAAGGGCTGGAGATGCGCTTACAGGATAAATAAAGTTTGATGATTTTGAGATCATTTTTGAAAGTGGGCCTAAATCTAAACGTCATAACGGAGAAAACAAAAAATACAGCATAACTTCTGACTAGTACAGTGCAAATGTCTAAGGAAATACTGTAAAGCAAAGATGTTTCCTGGAAATCTAATTCTGAGCTTTTTTTTTTTTATTTTGATTGACACACTAATGCAGTAAGCATAAAATTGGTTGGTACGACAGCATTTATACATTTTTAAAAAATGTAGCAGACATGACTCTAAGACTTTTGCACAGTACTAAACCTAATATAAATAATAGAGCAATTCTGCTTTTACTGGATTTGGATAGATCTCTACATATTTTATTCTTCACTAAATTGTGCATAAAAACACACGTGCATGTTTTCACAGTGCATATCAAAAGAGAATTCTGGTTAAAATGAAAGCTCAAGTGTACATAAAAGCTTTCAGTGTTAATTGGTAGTTGGTTGTTCTAATTTGTTACAGAAAAAATAATTTAGTCTGTTGTGTTGCGTTTGTATTTGGGTGAAGTAACCTATTACTGCTGAAGTGGTGTAATCTAAATATGTATATCGGCAAAACCACACTGTAAGAAATGGGACAGGGCTTACAAGGCTGCACATGAAGTCTGCACTAAGAAGAGGTTCAAAATTTTTTAATCAAAAGGGTTTAAAAACACCACTGAACAAGCAGATTTCAAATGTCACGTCACCTATCACTTGTTTCATGGCTCCACCTACTTCACTGCAGTCATCCTCATTTATGACCGTAAGAAGAACAATAGAGCAAAAAATAGGTTGGCATCCAACAAAAATAGAAACAAGTCGACAAATCGGCAAATTTCCCTTGAGCTAGAGCACTTCATCTAAAATGGAAAGAATGAAATCTGAGTCATTAGTATTAAAGTTATTTTCCAGACAAAAATTGTTGATGGACAACAGAATATTATAATGCCCATATCTGCTGTCAGTTGTTTGTCAAATGTTGAACTAGAATCAAACACTTGGGTTAGCCTTCCACGAGCTTCTCACAATGTGTTCTCTCTCACAAAAATTTTTGCTCATTCTTTCATTCATTCTTTTGCTCATACTTTCACTTTGTTGGTTTTAAGGCATTTTTTATGGTTTAAATTTTTATAGATAATCCTCCTTCCTCATGACACCATCTATTTTCTAAAATGCACCAGTCCCTTTTCCAGAAAAACATCCCCACAACATGATGCTGCCACCCCCATGCTTCACAGTTGGAATGCTATTCTTCGGATTAAAAGCATTTTTACTCCATACATAGCACTGATCATTATGGCCAAACAGGCTCATTTTTATTTCATCTGACAAGAGAATACTCCTCCAAACGATCAGGTTTCATGTTGGTGATCATCTGCAAACTTCATTCTGGCTTTTTTATGCCAGTCTTGGAGTAGGCGCTTCTTCCTGAATAATGCAGTGTCTGTGTGGTCCCAAGATTTTTATATTTGCATGCAATTCTTTGAACTGATTCTCATGGTACCTTCAGTTGTTTGAAAATTGATTCTAAGAAGGAACTGGGCTTTTGGAGGTCCATAATTGTTTTTCTGAGGTCTTGGCTGAGATGCTTGGAATTTTCCTACAGTATCAGTGGCAAAATATATTGTTCCTTAAATACAGCCACAGGTGCACTCATAATTATCTCCTAATTATGACAATTGGCCAATCAGAAGTTTCTAAAGGTTACATCAATTTCTGGAATCTTCTAGATTGTTTAACGAGACAGTGAACTTGGTGTGTGTAAACATTTGACCCATTGGAATTTCAATATAATGAATTAAAGCTGAAATAAATCTGTCTCTAATCATTTGTTTTTAATTTACCTCTGATGTGAATGAAGTAATGTAAAATGTGTGGAGTTGTAAAAAATTGAGATTGAATGTATTTAGCCTAGGTGTATGTAAACTTTTGGCCTCAACTGTACCTTTTCTACTGCAATATGGTAACAAGGTCAAAACAAGTAGAACTCAATGCCAAGTTTGGCCTTCTTGTTACCAATTTATATGCCTGAAATACCCTTAAAGTATACTTCAAACAGGAAGGAAGCTATTGAAGAAAAACTATTTCAGACATTTGACCTTTCTGTGACCTTGACCCTGTTTGGATAAAGCCAAAATCGAATCAGTTCATCTGCTAGTTACAATGATAATTCCCTATTAATCCTACAAACATTCAACCACTCGTTCTTGAGATATCACGCTAACAAGCATCTCGGTGGACGGAAGCACAGACAAAGGATGGACAAACAGACAGACGGATAAATGGACGGTCACACAGAGGCACTGACAACTCACAAACATAAAAATAGCTCTAAATGAAAAACTTTGGTGAATAAAACACATTATATTTTACATGACCATGTGTAAGTACTGGAAAATCAAAATAATTATAATGGATCCAATCCAGACTCTGTGTGTGTGTGTATGTGTGTGTGTGTGATACATTTGAACAAATGAGCATGTAAACAAATCAGAAAGCTCTGGGAGAGGTCAGGCCCTTTCGACCAATCACTATTCACAGTCACCACCAAGGTAAATCAAGCGTGGGACATTTCAAAGCCTAATTACCAGGTACATCTCAGCAAAAAGAAACATTTATGGGTAATCATCAGCAGGTGGGGTACTTAATATGGTGGACGGGTGGCCAAAAATGATTTTCTCAATTTTTGCCAAGCCATAAAAAATGACAAAAATGTATAATGTTGGAGATGAAATGTGATAAATGCATTGGCCCAAGACCTTAGCTTTTATTGCTGATGAGGAGCTGCATAATAGCTTTGCACTGTAATTATGTTGAGGATGCTTAAAGAAGATATTTGCCTTGAAGACCAAGATGCTGATATCTCAACAGGTGAAGATCATGTCACAACTGAATTTATAGCAACAAATTCTGTCTGCTTAGACACAGACAATATGGAAATATTACCATGACATAAATAACCTTTTAAGATGGCGTGCTGTATCGGGGAGAGACAGTGGGGATGGTTTCAAGGACCCAAGGAGAACACAAAATGTTCAGAAGAAGGACAACTAGTACTGGGTATCATTCCAATACCATTTATGCATACGTTGTGCTAATTAACAGACGCAAAATGAGAGAGATCTGGACATATTTCATGATTAATGTTGGCAAGCAAAGCAGGCAAAGCAGATTCAAACTGTCATCTGTGAAAATACCAGAATCAGGTAATACAGCATCTTCTTACAATACAAGTGACCTGATAAAACATCTTAAACATAAAACGTAGCATGAGGAATTAATTTCTTGCTGTGCACAGGAGCTAAGCGGGAAAAAAATGTCAAAAGCCCACCCTACAGTCCTTACCCAGTGTATTGGTCTTGACATTATCGGGTCTTTGACTATCAGGGATTCCCAACATAATGAACTCAATAATATGCTATATAATATAGCATATTATGCTAATATGCTAATATGCTATACTATACTTATAGCTATACAGAAGCACTTTTTCAGAGTTAAACAAAACCCACTCTTCTCCAATACAACCATACTCAATCCAAGGTAATTAACGTAGCTAGCTAATGCATTTCATTTAAAGTTAACTAGCTAATTCTGTAAAGAACAAACCTAGTAGTGCATGTGTGTGGATACGCATTAGCCATTGTGCCAACCAGGAAACATAAACAGAGCTAAATACAATGTTTTGAGATGCCCCTGATTGATTAATAATAAGTGTGTTTCTAATTTTAATTGATGTCAGTGAGTGACAGAAACCATGTACTCATACTCATATCCATGCATAACTAATAATCATGTCAGTGATGATGTTACATGTAGTTGGTGGAGTTATTATAAGTTATTTCGTAGGCTGAACACACAAATACGTTTTTCCTTTATGTTTTCTTTCAAGACATTTCAGTTCAGCGCTAGAGTGAAATAAGGATATTTATTGACAAAGAACATTAATGTGGTCCTTGGTTTTTTTTTTTTTTTTCATTGCACATATGAACCATATTGCATGGTTATTGGCAGCCCAACATTTTGTTTCTTATTAGTAAACAACCTTATTGATTCACAATGAATACCCATATTAGACTGAATGAAACTAAAGACTAATAGCCCTTTAAAAAAGTCTCTTTTGTGCAAATGGCCTTTTTTGGGAGGATTGGCAAAAAATGTTCCTGTGCAAGTGAAAATAACCAAATGGAGCCACTATGCTTATGTTCCTTAATTTACAAAAGAATATAGCCACACATAATAATTTCATCAGAAATACGTCCAACACTATTGTATAGTAACTTTAGTTCTTCTTGGGGATAAACACATATGCACAAACACACACTTACTATCCTTGTGTTGAAATAATTATTAATGCATAATTATTAATTATAATTTATAGTATGCCTACTCCTAAATCTAACTCTGACCTGAAGGAAGTGGTTTGGCTCTTTTAGTTTTTTTAAATACAAGCTGTAGTTTTTGTCAGATATTCCTATCCATGTGTGTATTGTATTGTGTATTGTGAAATGCTTTTCAGCTCACCACATTTGTGAAGAATAGATATTTGAGTTCCTTCAGCGCAAACCAGTCTGGCCATTTCTTCTTTCCTCTCTCACCAACAAGGCATTTCCACCCGCAGATCTGCCGCTCGCTGCATGTTTTTTGTTTTTCTCACCATTCTGTGTAAACCCTAGAGACTCCCAGGAGATCAGCAGTTTCAGAAATACACACCCCATCCAAAAACCAGCCCATCTGGCACCAACAGCCATGCCATGGTCAAAGTCACTGAAATTACATTTTTTCCCCCATTCTGGCACAGTGCTGCTGCTGCTGCTGCTGCTGTGTGTGTGTGTGTGTGTGTGTGTGTGTGTATGGGTGTGTGTGTGTTTTATATATGTTTTTTTGAAAAAGATTAATTATTTTCCCATTTTAGTGAGTGCCAAGAAAAAAAAACAGAATTAAATGCTCTTTCCTTGTTTTCCCATTTTCATTTCAAAACAAAAAATGAATGAACACAACATCCCACCAAACATACCCACACCCACACCCACACACACACACACACACACACACACACACATACACACTCCCTTGGCTCCCATGGCTCCCTTCTATTGAGAAGTCGTTGGAGGAAGAAAAGGCAGATAGGATTGTTCACTTAACATGCTGCTTTAGTTGAGTGCACTGGTGTCTGAAGATCTCTGTTCAAGCTGGAGGCCAAAGGAGCAGTAGGTCTAGTGTAGGGCCCTGCAGGCGCTGAGGCATGAGGCCAGGCCCAGTTCTCTTTCCTCTGCCAACTTGCCTCAAACCCTGACTTAACAGCCAGACTCAACAGGGGATTGTGAGACAATGTGTGCAATTTTGCCACAGTGGCTCACTCATTCAAAAAGATTATCACAGCTTATCACAGCTGACAATGGTGTGTTGTTATGTATTTTTAGACCCCTGCTTTAAATAATATTTAAAAAAAAAAAAAAAAAAAAAACAGCCACTATGGGCTTACTACACTGCTTTTAATCTTGCATGAACATAATTTTTCTCAGGTGTCTTTATTGTATATAGTGGCATTTTTCATGTAGTAATGATCCACCAACATTTATCCTTATCCATAATACTGAATGGTTATTTCCTACTATGTATCTATATTTATATATCTCACTTATTGATAATATACTGTGACTTCTGGAACATATTAATCTATCCATAACCTTTCCACTGCTTTACTTGTTTATTGTTTACTGCAACTGTGGAAAGGTAAGACAGATAACTGGTTAACACGGGTCCAGTCTCAAAACTGGAACTTAAAAATAATGCCTCACGTTTACAGGACATGCAAGAACTTGCATGTAATTTAGTATTTATTTTGGACCAAGTGTTCTTGCCTGCATGCCCTTTTACCTGTATTCCTTTGCCCCCACCTGACTGAATTTGCCGAGGCACTGGCTCACATTACAATATCATTTTCACACATTCGGCCCATGGTCTTACAGCATGTCATATTGTCACGTTAAGTGGGTGTTTTTTTTTTTTTCTTTTGCGTAACGGGTCCCTTAAACATTGCTCACTTTCAGTGCCACATCCTTTTTCCTGAAGACCCCCAAGACCCTTCTGAAGCATAAGAGCTTTTAGCCAGCCTGCGCTAATGTGTGGAATAATAGCTACTCCCTGAATCTTGATGGCCCCTCAAAAAGCTGTCTGAATTTGTACACGAGAGCATCTACAGCAGAATATTATCCTTCTTTTTCTATCTATTCTTGTGCACTTCCATATCTAATCTTATCTTATTATATCTCTCCCCTCCTATTATCTTTCCCTCATGTAACCTTTCTGTCATATCATTAGTGAGGTGGAGGATAATATCTCCTCACAGATATGATGGAATACTACGAACTGAGAATAATATTACAATTATGTTGTGCTTTGCAATTACAGACAATAACACAAGAGGTCTCTCAGCAAAGAGCTTTTAAGTGAATTGTTACATCAAGGGTTGACTTACCTTCCCATTATATGTGGTTAGAAAACAAGCTAACATAATGTAAAAGTTACACTTTTAAAGTAGGATAAATCATTTGTCCTTTAAGAGTTTTGGAGTTAGTGCTATATGTATGAATTAACAGATGCATCATTTAACACAGTAAAATCCAGCAGGATACATAATTGCTTGCAACTATCTTTTTACCAAAACATAATTATATAACAATATCAGCAAAGATCATCAAGATTTTATGTCAGTTATTGATGCTTATTTTAATCTATTGCTACTGTATTTTGTGATTTGTGATCCCTTCTTCTGTGTAGTTCCAGTAAGCATTCAGTGTAAAATATATTATACCAAATATATGGTCAATGTGTGATATTCATTTCATAAAGAGATAATATACCATACAATACTGTTAGACTTTAGACATAATACAGCATAGTATGGTGCAGTAAAAATATGACATCCAGTACAAAAAATATTTGAAAAGTTTTATACAAAACATTGAAAAATCGAATGTGGATATGATAGTTTGTACAACATTCCAGGGCTTTACTGCTCAGGATGCACAGTAAATAGTGTTCTGGTGGTCAGTGTTTTCACACTGCTGTATCTCATACCAGAGTGCAAATAAATTTCTGTACACACAGAATCCAAAAATACAAAAACTCAGAATCCCTAGAAATATCCTTATCCTTAAATCCGATATTAAAACACACACACACACACACACACACACACACACATGAGTATCCACTTCAGAGTATTATTCTATTTTGTGTGTATTTATCTTATTATATCTCTTCCCTTCATGTGATCATGTGGTACAACATGTATACTTCAGGCCTGGGTGGAAAAAGAAATAAAGAAATAGTGAAAAGAAGAAAAAATGCATTGTAATGTAGGCAACAATATTTTAATAATTATCTCACAATTTACGCACAATTTCTTTTGCAGGAGATTCAGTAAACAATTTCTTCATGAAGAATGACAAAAACTGATTTCTTATGGTATGTGATAGTTGTACCTGTATCACTGTATTACACTGTGTAATGTCTTGTAAAATGCATCATGTATAATATAATAATAAATAACAATATATGATATACAGTATAATATATAGTAGCTCTTGGAGGGCAAATTCATGTGTACAAGAATTTGCTCTTTTGAGATGCTGTTTTTCTTCCTTGCATAGAGGTTTACAGGAGGACACAAAGATCATTTAAAAAAAAAAATGCAATGGTGGTGTAGGGGTACTGCTGCATGCAGCATAGCTACTAAAATCACAAGCACTAAAGGATCAGTTTTTGCCAGCCATTACTTCGGATGCCTTGTGTGTTGTGTCTCGTGTAGGAGATGCAATCCATTGTGCATCAGAGAAACCAAGACAAAGACTGGCTGATTGTTTTACGGTGCATCATCATGGCATCAGAATGAGTGATTTCTCCTTTTCAGTGGTGAGACACTTAGCACATAAAATTAACGGTGTCTATTAGCATTGCTAGTCGTTGCAATGACAATGAAATACACTCGCTACACTTTAACACCAGGAAGGATGAGTGTACTTTAAACTGTTTTATCTCCTACATTTTTAGAAGCACTTTTTCCAAGACATCAGTTTTCTCTGGAAACCTTGTGTATGATTCTGTAGTTTTTAGTACCTTTCATTTTCTTACTGAAGTAGACTACATGGCCTGCACTGCAGTTTGGATCAACCATACCACAGTGTATTATTGGGCAGGTTTAGATGGAGTCACTTGAATAGTGGAAGGTGTTTGAGATCCTCCATGTGTCTTGATGACCACACTATTGTCTATTATCCTGGAAATGTAAATTGTGAGATTTTTGATGTGGCATGACACACACAAACATGGGGTTGAGAAAATACAAGGCAACAATCTTGATCTTATCCAGTCTTTGCATGCAAATACAAGTGATGCTAGTGTGCTGAAGTTCAGAGATGGTTTGGATGTTTCAGGTAAGGACAAGAAAGTCAGACTACAGTGAGACAATAGACAGGACAGTAATATTTTTAATATGACAGCAAACATGAGGGCCAAATGAGTTCTCATTTCTTTAAAATACACACCATGGCATTATGACATATGACATGACATCAGGACTGACAATCATAAAAATAAAAAAACAAACAAACCAGCAAATTAATGAAAGAAGAAGAAGAAGAAGAAGAAGAAGAAGACAAATCAAAATCTAATTTTCTCCCACATAATCCACACACCACCCCCCTAACACACAACACAGAGTATGAGCACGCTTCAAAGGTTCTTTAAGGGTTCTTGGCTGAACCTTTAAGAGTTCCCCCAAAGGGACAACCGAAGAATCCCTAAGGGTTCTACATTTTCTAACCGTGTAAATATGAGCTTAACTCTAATCAGTAGCACTGATCTGTACCTGCAGAGCAAAAGATTTATACTATAGGTTGCTGCAAGTAAATAATAAAGCTGCTTTATTACTATAATGGATAGGACACTTGTATAATATATTTACAATTGCATTAACTGTAGAACATGAAGGACTTCAGTACAGCCAACTGTAGTGGTCTCACAGCGAGCTCAGATCAGATCTTTGGTTTTAAATGGGTTTGCTTTTTTAAAAATGAAAACATTTTAATTTTTTACTGTTTTAAACCAAATTATTTCTTTCAGATAGAGTCATTCAAGACAGTGAAGTCAGAGAGAGAGAGAGAGAGAGAGAGAGAGAGAGAGAGAGAGAGAGTGTGTGTGTGTGTGTGTGTGTGTTGGTGGAGAGAGGGGTAATTGTAGTTGTAAACTAAATCAAGGCATCAAGGCTACAGGTGATAGTGTGGTAACTATTTTTTTTGAAATTCACAGAAGAATAAGATGGGGATGATTCTGATTGCCCCCTAAAACAGCTGAGTCACTTTGGAAATGCAGGCACAGATGTCTGCTCTGTCCTAATAGACGTTTGCTTCTTCAGTCGCCAGGGCTTGGTGCGCTCATGTTTTCCACACTAGTGGCGCGTTTGGGGAAAGTTGCCGTTGCACCGAGCGCTTCTTGCATTTCTGGCCCGAAATTGTGCTTGCATGCGACTTGAAAACACACTGTGTTCCCATGCACGGCAAAATGATGGAAGAAAGATTGGTAGAAAGAGTAGAGCTATCCTAAATTCTGTCATCACGCTGAAGAATGGGTTTATTTAGTTTTAGTAGAAATATATTTTTAATCATCTGTCACCATTGTATGGTTATTATTATTATTATTATTATTATTATTATTATTATTATTATTACATAAAAATGTATTATATAAAAATGTATAATGTACATAAAAATATATACATTTTATATGCATATGAACATAATAATACTAATACTACTACTACTACTACTACTACTACTACTAATAATAATAATAATAATAATAATAATAATTGTGCGTGTGTTTGTAATGGACCAGCTACTAAAGTCTCAAAGGCATTATGAATTGCATCCATTTATATATATATATATATATATATATATATATATATATATATATATATATATATATATATATATATAATTTTATTTGGCATTTTGGCATGAATGATGCGTAAAAGCCAAGTAAAAAATTTTTATCTTGCTGCCCATATTTTGTGATAATAATAATAATAATAATAATAATAATAATAATAATAATAATAATAGAATCTATTTAACACGGCTCCTTGCATCTCGTAACTTGCACTACAAAAAAATAAAATGAAATAACATTTTAAGGGATTTTTTTTAAAGGGAAATCTGGAACACCTAATGCGCCCAGCTGGATAATGAATTAGAATAGCCTACTAAAGGTTTGTCAGATTTTTTTAAAAATTAGTCAAGATATTAGTCAAGTGTGTAGCTGATAAGTCTGCACATAACCACCTGAGAAAGTATGCTCAGTGCTCAGTCATGGTCGCGTTCTTGGTGTGTTCTTAGGTGTGCAAGAAATGCAAGAACTCACTTTGCAAGCCTTATTAATATCCTTATTGATTAAAGTTTGCACCAGTGCCATAAACCATCGTAAGGAGTAAAGGGTACAGTTTTCCAGCAGCTAGACATACAGGTAAAGAAAAGGTATAAAACGAGAAAATTTACCTTTTGAAACTCTTAGACTGCGTGATTGCCAGGTATTTGCGGGGCTGATAAAGTGTGTCCGCACGCGAGGGAAAGAATGCGCCCGAGCCTTTTTGCGCTTGAATGTAGTGCTTCAGCAAAAGCGCGTGCTGAAATGGCATTCATCGTTTAGATGCTGGGCTTTAATTATGTGCTCACTGATGCCCAAAAGAGTCGACCTCGGAAAGTCTGACTTTTCATAATCCGACAGGAGCTGCCAAGGAAATGATTCTGCTGTGAGCTCGTAAATAAGTTTAGGATTTTTCTTTGGATCCTGAATAACACTACCATATCAAACAATATTTTTTTAAATCAGATATGATAATATACTGCCATACTGTCAGCATATGACAGTATATGACTGTCTATGTATATGTACATGCATATATGAATATGTCACTTAGTCTACATACTGTCATGTATATATATAATATATGAATGTCACTTAGTCTACATACTGTCATATATATGTATATGCATATATGAATATGTCATATATATATGAATATGTCACTTAGTCTACATACTGTCATGTATATGTATATGCATATATGAATATGTCATATATATATATATGAATATGTCACTTAGTCTACATACTGTCATGTATATGTATATGCATATATGACAGTATGTAGACTAAGTGATATTAAGGTTGTTTTAGCAACATCTTGCTAAATTTGAAAAGTTTCACAATGTGATCAAGGCTGTACGCAATGCCTGCTTTACAAATTAGCAGTAACAAATATCAAGGATTAAGTGTTCCAGAAAAAAAAAAAAAAAAAAAAGCAGTGATGGAGCAAAAAAAAAATGCAAGTAATATATCTACTTAAATTACCCCCTTGTTTTCTTTGGTGCCTTTGGATGACTGGGTGTCTGTCTCCAGCGCAGAAGTTGAGTGTTTTGTATTCCTCGAAATCCAGTGGGCTGCTCTTATTGGTAGCTGAAATTGTTGCATCACGATGATCCTGACGCGCATGTCTTCCTGCTTCCTTCATTCGCGTCTTCAAGTGAATCTTGTTGATGTGAGCGCGCGCTGCAGTTTCGTCCTGTTGGTGGCTGCTGAGACGGACAATTTCCAGGTAGAGAGAGGAGAGGCGCACAAGAGCTCTCTCTCTCTCTCTCTCTCTCTCTCTCTCTCACTCTCTCTGTCTCTCTCTCTCTCTCTCTCTCTCTGTGCGCTCTCACTGTCCTGAGAAATTACAACATTCGTCCAGGGGTGAGGTGAGCAGCCCTATCAATCCTCTGTTACACTATTCCAAAGAAGCTCAAGCCTTTCTCATCTCCAGAGTAAGTAGTCTATCCGTGGCGTCGTGTAAGTTGCTCTCTCTCTCTCTTTCTCTCTCTCTCTCTCTCTCTCTGTCTCTCTCTTGTCCAGTTTAGCAACAGCACATTATTTCTAAGTAGGTGCAATGTAACCTGTATTGTTAGTGAACATCCCGAGTACGCAAGTAGGCGAATTGACTGATGGTTATACTCAGAGTGCATGGCATTTGTGTCCATTTCATTTTTTTTTTTTTTTTTTTTTTTTTTAAAGTAAATAGATTGGCATCGTAAAGGCGAAACAAACCCATCTGGCACATGTTTCTCAACTCAGTGCGTTATTTTCACCTTATTTATGGCTTTAATAACTTAATCACTGGGTTGGTTGCGCGTATTTTGCGCGTCCATGTGGACTTTTTTTAGATAAAGCGTTTGCTTTCAGTTTGCATGGAGGCGCTTGCTGGGGTTCGCTTTACTCTAACAGTTTCCATGTCTGCTAAGAAACAAGAAGAAGAAGAAGAAAGAAAGAAAAAAAGGCTTGTTGTAATCATTGTTGTTTGCGAGTGCGTCATTACGCACGGATAAAACGTGATCGTGATGTTTAGCACGTCGTAAAAATAGTGCACAGAGTAATTCAGGGTCGGGTGTTGATTTTGTTTAGAGCTGGAAAGCGTGTGCTGAGAGTCGGTGTGCAGGTGGAGACCATTCAGCTGACAGTGTAAAACATTCTGCACGTGTTTCCTTTTTATCCAGTTTTTACTGTTTTTTTTTTTCTGTTCCAAAAATTAAAGAATATTAGTTTGCCACCCTTGCCCTTTCCCCCAAAATAAGAAAAAAATCTTCAAAATAACAACAATGAAATATAGTGTAGATTTGCCTGAACTACAACCACAAATATATTTTTCTGTAGTTTATTTTAACTTGTCATATTATAGAACACTGTAAATATGACTTGATTTATACACTCATGATAAAGTCAGCTAGATTGATTTAATGGCAATTGATCCAAACTTTTCTTTTACCTGAAGACCATTTTTTGGGTCTCTTCTTCTGTTCAAATAAGCATTTACTGGAGAAAAACAAACTGATGTGGTATTTTAGTATCCTATGAGACAGGAACGAAACAGGAGTTTATGCTCTTCATATATGTATCGCTTGGCTAAACATTAATATGATAGTGATATCTAAAAATATATATAATAATTCAAATGTTTTTGATCCAATGGAGAATTGAACTGTGCATTTTTGATTATTTATAAAATATTCCTAAAGTACCGTGAACAGGTAATATATATATATATATATATATATATATATATATATATATATATATATATATATATAT
>CM040463.1:24104034-24175126 GCA_022758105.1 Pangasianodon gigas | reverse complement strand
GAGGAACTCTGTAAAAAATGGCTGTAATTCCTAAACGGTTAATGCAATATTTTTGTTAAACCCCTTGAATTAAAGCTGAAAGTCTACACTTCAGTCACATCTTGACTGCTTCATTTCAAATCCACTGTGGTGGTGTACAGAGGCAAAATTACCAAAACTGTGTCACTGTCCCAATATTTATGGACCTGACTGTATAAGAATGCTTGAGTGATATTTAAATGTCTTTATCGTTAAAAACCTGTCTTCTTGATTGTCACATTAAAAAGGCATGATGCACTTAATGATGATGAAATGTGGATTAAAAAAAATATGGATTCAGTCCCTGTAATATCGTGTTATACAGAAAGATCTTTATTCGAGTAATATTTAATCTTTTTTCCCCTCACCTGTCTCGCAGGGTTCTCAAGCTGTGTCCAGCTGGCAGGCTTTTAAAATGGCGTAACAACATTTCCAGTGATGCCGGACCATGACAACACGTCCCTCTTAAGTAGACAAACCAAGAGAAGAAGAGTTGACATTGGAGTGAAAAGGACTGTAGGTACAGTGTCTGTAGCTTTAGGCCATTTAAGAACAAGTGATTTTAGTGCCATGAATCCCCACGGAGCTGAGCAGGATGTCAACTGTTCAGTGGTGCAGCACACAGACAGTGAGAAGTCCAATGTGCTTCACAAGTTGCTGAAGCGGGCCAACTCTTATGAAGACACCTTGGTGACCTTTCCTGGGGCCACCATCATCTCCCAGCTGCTGAAAAACAATTTAACCAAAAATGGGGCAAACGAATCCGACTTCCAGAGCAATGGCCTCTCCAGGACAGGCTCAGAGATCCACCAGGAGGATGCCTGCAGCACCTCGTCACGGGGCAGCCCTCAGGAGTGTCTGTCCCCTTTCAGCAGGCCTTCCATGGCACAATTTGACATTGATCGGTTGACAGATGAGCACCTGAGGGCTAAACGCGCCAGAGTGGAGAACATAATCCGTGGGATGAGCCACTCTCCAAATGTCCCACACCGTATAGGTGAGAATGAGCGTGATGGGGCACCCCAACCCCTAAGCCCTCGAGAGAGTTACAGGGAAAACAAGCGTAAGCAGAAACTACCCCAGCAGCAGCAGAGTTTCCAGCAACTCATTTCTGCTCGCAAAGAGCAAAAGCACGAGGAGCGCCGTCATCTCAAACTACAGCTAGAGGACATGCAAAAACAGCTCCGTCAGCTCCAAGAAAAGTTCTATCAGATTTATGATAGCACTGACTCTGAGAATGATGAAGATGGAAACCTCTCAGAGGACAGCCTGCATTCTGATGGAATGGACAATCATATCTCTGACTCTGTTACAAACCGTTCAGAAAATGAGATGTCTGACCTGGATCCAGGACATTTCTTGGACCAGGCCCAGGCACTTATTTGTGAGCAAACCATGATGGCCGAGGGAGAGAAGCCCAAACGGGATGGCTCTCGAGGAAAAAGTCATAGATCAATGTCCATGCATGCAGAAGGGAAACAACTAGCAGAAACGCTGAAACAGGAACTAAACACCGCAATGACCCAGGTGGTGGACACAGTGGTAAAGGTCTTTGCAAAAACCCCATATCCACTTCCTCAGGGCTTCCCAACTGTGCAGACACCCTCTGACCGCTTTGTAGTGAATCGTGAGACCCCGAATTTTCACACTACTAACCAGCGTTTACAGTGTTTGGGTGATGTCATTATTCCCAATCCCCTCAATTCGTTTAGCAACATGCGAGTGCCCAACTCAAATGACCAAACAGAGGCCCTGCCTCTAGTGGTGAGAAAGAACTCCACAGACCAGCCTGGATCTCTACCCACACCTGCAAATCACCACCCTGGTCTTCACCCATCACCGTTATCCTCAACTATGGCCTTCAGTCCTCCATCCTTCCGCCATCCTTTTCCTCTTCATATTATGGGTTATCCTTTCCAAAGCCCTCTAGGTGCCCCAAGTGGGCCTTATCCAGGCAAGGACAGGTCTTCTCCCGAGTCTATGGACCTGTCTAGAGAAACCACTAGCCTACGGACCAAGATGTCATCCAACCATCTCAGCCTCCATCGTCCTATCTCACCAACACATCCAGGAAACCCTGAAGGCCTTTCAATATCTCTCATCAAGTCTGAATGTGGGGACCTCCAAGATATGTCTGATATGTCTCCATATTCAGGAAGTACAATATCCTTTCACAATAATTGACTCCCTGACGCATTAATGTGTTATGTGGTTGCTATTGTTTTAGAATTAATTGTCCTCCTTGACTGTTTTTGCAAGTTGCAAATGTAAATGATAAATCTGTATGAACCAGCTTCAGAAGGATACAGAAAGTTTGAAAATACCTGCGTATTATATACAAGATATCTTGTAGGGTGGTTAAAAATGATTAAATGGCAATTGGTCTTGAAGAATTTCAATGTATATTCAAATCCTGTGTTCATTCATGGTCTAAAAGATTTTAAAAAAGGAGCTTTCTGGTTGGGGGCTTTTAAAGTGCTGAAACATACCTCCCATCTTCTCTGTTCTCAAATTATCATAGAGAGACTCACAATACCCCACCCCCTTTCATCACAGGCCATGCAAGACTTTGTACATAAATGCTCAAAGCAAATCATATTTCAAAGCCAGGAAGTAAAAGGCCAAGTGCGATCCTTTGCCAAAAAGATCTTAGCATCTTGTATTTAGAACGATGAGAAAATATATCTGTCAGTGAGGGGGCATTTTGTTTCAGAGAAATTTTGTAAACACTTGTTTTCACTGTGCTTCCCCTTAATTCACATCTAGTGCTTCAGAGAATATCTGCAAATTGTTGTATTCTTTCTGATCATGAAGAGCTTGCTATAGTCGAAAGCACTTGCAGCACTAATAGCTGTTGCCTGGCAGCAGGTCCTTTCTTTTCATCTTTCTCTTTTTTTCAGATGTGAACAGGTGTTTGCAGGTAGCTGTTTATCTTTTATCCTTTCCCTCTTTACAACCCTTTTTTTTTTTTAACCAAAAAGCTGCTAGATGTCTAACAAGCTTTGGCTATCTATTTTTGTCTAAGAATAAACAGAGCTGACAGAGTACTCTGTACATTTTTAATTATGAATTATAGATTAATTTTCTTTCTAAATCTAACTCTGAAGTCTTAACACAGAATTAAAATGTATATTATCCCCCCCCACTAAACGCATGCACCTGTCTCAATATTTGCACAATAGGGCAAAAAAAAAAAAAATACTAAACTTTATATAGATGTGTCTGAATGTCTTTGATGTTTTTATCCTGGACACAATGATTTTCCTTGTCACGCACCCTTTTTGCATCTCAAGACAAATAGCCTTGTTCATTTTCCCTCCAAGATTTGCATATAAAGAAAGAGAACAGCTCTGACATGGTGCGCTTGTAAGTAACAGGGGTGGGGAGTGTTGAAGTCAGTTTGCATGTCTAATGCACTAGACAGAGCCGAAGTCAACTGTTTTCCTAACAATGATTGCTACTTCTTTTAATTCAAGGCCTTATATATGTTAAATATATATGAAAGTAATATAGGTATATATATATATATATATATATATACACACTTACCTGGTCAATTACTTCGTCTTCATTATTACAGTGAGAAGCGTCTTTATTTAATAATATTTTTTCCACTCAGTTATTAAAAGGAGGCTCTGTTTACCCGTGCTAACTATTTACTTACTTACTTACTTACTTACTTTTAATAGAATGCTAGGTTGAGCTGTCTGATCTTTCCTGTTGATGAGCAGATGTCTAGCATTAATTTATGGATTTATCATCCCTATGTTTTCTCCCCTTACACCTGGCAGCTGGATCAGATTTCAGCAGTTATAGTCTCCGTTTCATGAAACACTGCGAATCCAAATCCAAATTCAGAAAAGACTAACGATGTGCACTATCCATGGCTCTGCTGTTTTTGTAGCATCTCATTTGTCTATATACTGCGGTCACCCTTTCCCCCACTCGCCTTCATATTCATGTTTGCATTATTTCCTGGCTGACCTTGGTTGTGGCCTGGCTTGTTTTACACTGAGTGGGGTAATGTTTACCTGGTATTTTGTCCCTGCACATATTTGCGTATCCTAGAAACAGCTGTATGGACAAGAGGTTTCCTTGTAGGAAATAGGCTTTTGTTGATATAGTTGTTCAAGACATTAATGCCCTGTTTCAGATTATAATCCTTTTTTTTCCAGATTATGTAGTGAGTGTAGATGGAAATAAAGCTCTGTGGCCCTTGACCAAGACAGGTGATTACATTTGCGTCTGATGCTTAATTAAGCTTCTTTGTAGGGCATTTTCAGATGGACATTATTTGAAAGGAACAAGTAATAATTAAGATGAAGCCAATGAGGGTGTTTCCTAGTACTTTATACTCCTAATATGAGCCAATTTGTATTCTTACACCCACTCGCTTTTCTACTTCCCTTGCTGTGTTGTCAAGAAATGCTTTGAGAAGAGGCCTTCACTTGAGGGGCCATGCTTCTGAATAAGCCTTCAGACTTCACTCTCTTTTGCTCTCTCTCTCTCTCTCTTTCATCCTGTTACCCAGTCATTCATTGCTATTCTTTGTTGTATACATTATGACAGATGGCAGAAGAGAGAAGCTAGTGCTCTTTTAGTCTTTCCTATCAGCCTAATGGAGGGAACACCTCCTCCCGTCTCCTTGTACAAGGAGTATGTCAGTCAACATGGAGAGCATGATGGCATTGTTGAAGAGCTCCTGCAACACAAACAGCATTAAGTCAATTCGACTACTTATAATGTAAAACCGAATTCTTCATGGGCTTACTGGTGGAGGTAATGCATTCTGTCATTCTGTACAATTTGTTGTATTTCACACCTGTACTGTGAAACGGACCGCTGTGGTGTAAGTGCAAAGCCGACCACATAAACTGACTTGAAGGCACCGCAGTGATGAATTAGTGCCTGTACTCCACATCACAAGGAGGAGGTAGGGCTATGCTGATCAAACCTCTTAATTGACCTTGCATGGGTCCATTGATTTAGCCCCACATGCATCTTCATTTTGATAAATTATAAAGCCATTAATCTGTCAAGGAAATGGCATGGCCAGTCTACATCGCAGATGTGGCTAAAGCTGGAAAAGCTGGCGACACACAGGCTGGGCCAAGAGCCTGTGGGGGGCACAGAGTTGTTTGGTTGTTAGGAGTGAAATGTAATGGGTAGATAGCTGTGGTTAGCTATGGCTCCTCCTGGGACTCCTCACAATGCCCATCTGTTTATCAACCTATTTATCTGGAACAGGCAGGCTATGCAACGTCCAAATAAATAGAGTTTTTTTATTAAGACAAACAGGAATGTATTGTAATGGTGAGTATAATGACTGCTACTCTTTTTGGACTGTTTAGGATCATAATGAACTGGTTTGGAAAACAATAAGGGTTTTTTTTTTTTTTTTAGTATTTTTGTGCATCTTTGGTTTTGGCATAGTACACAAATTCTATTTCTTTCTACATTATTTGAAAAATATTATAAATATATGTTAATATATACTATTGCACTTTCCTTGACCACTAATTCTGCAAATCCAAGAAGGCTTATCTCCCAACCACTTGAAGAAGGCCAAGCTGATGTTCTTCTACACACGCTATCCCAGCTCCAACATGCTGAAAATGTTCTTCTCTGATGTGAAGGTAAGTGTACCTTTAACCACATTTCATGAGCTTTGCCACATTTGTTGGGTCCTGAACAGATGGTCAACTCTCTCGTCCTTCTTTCCACCAATTAAAATAACTGGCTTTAATCTCCTAGAGTAGGTAAATATTACAGAGCTAAGGCTGAAGGCCCATGTTTCCTTTCACTTCCATTCATTTAAAATGCAGCTTGTGAAAAAAAGATTAAATTACTATTAATAGCTATTTAATAGCTATGGTCCTTTAATGGGTCCCAGTTCACTCACTTTTAACCCCTATTGATAAACTGATGATGTTGGTTCAAATGGTTGATGTTGGTTGAATCAGGGACTGAAAGTGCTTAATAAAAATAGCAAATAGCATTTTTTTTCTTTGCTGTCAAATGTAATATGCTGTATTATAAAAGCAAGAGATATTTTTATATAATTTCAAATAATAAAAGAATAATAAAAAAGACTAATATGATAAAATCAATGAGAAGATGGCACTGAAATAAACATCTGATATGATTCTAGTATATTGCCAATATATTGCTGCATGAATTTTCCTTGTAGTTGTAATTATCACATTAATCACTGCAAATTTGGCTTAATTTAACAATATGGCTTCCACCCTAAAGCTTATAAAATAGCACTTGATCCATCACATCATATTCCGGTTTAATTTTTTATGTTATATTTTATTTTATATTTTATATTGACAGTTAAATGTGTGCACAACTTATTGAAGCCACGAGATACTAAATCAAGGTTATGAAATCATAATGTGTGTGAGATGTAAGATATTTTATCACACTTTTAATTTGCTATTTTGAGAGGTCGAATTAAATGAAAATAATGTTTTGGTTAATTCAATGTGTTTTCCTATAAAGAAAATATGCTCACAGTTTGAAGGATAAGCTGACCAAGCACTCATCTGCTACGCTTCCAGCTCACTTTAAATTAATATATAATTTTATGCATAAAAATAAAAATTTCAGTCCTCAAGATGCAATGTCTCCGATTAACATGCTTTTTCCTTTGATGTCTTCCATGGGAAAAACCTTTTCATCGACTTTAAAGGGAAGATACCATTAATTAATGAATTGTGCCATATTTATACATTTAATATTACATTTAATTGAATTTCATATTGGCTTCAAATAGTATTCCGTAGTTTTTGACAAAACTCTTTTAGGTAAACTCCACCCCGTGGGCGTAATTCTTATGTAACAAACTGAATATTTTTCGAATTTTAAGAATTTCGTGGCTCTTAAAGATCTTTGTACCAAAACGGTCTAATTACATCGTCTTCTTTTACAGGTCATGCCTTTCTTAATAAACTACATGTTAAATTATTCTAAAACAACATTGGGGTGCTGGGAACAATTAGTTTTGAGTGTGAAATTAATAATGAGGAACAATGGGTGGCATGTGTTTTATGGATCAAAAAGTATGTATGCTAGGTAATTGTGCATAAATTACTGACTAATTACATGGAATAAACTCATGAAAGCTGCGGGAATACCTAATTTAAAAACTGTATTTAGCAGAGTGATGGCATCCTAATAGAAAACAGTGACTGGGAGAAATACTGTAGATTCTTTTGACAGCTTCCACAGAAAACACTTAATGGAATAATGAAAAGATCACAATATCATGCATTGACCACTGTATTTATACCTAAAAACATAAATAGGATAAGGATTGACACTGATGTCTTTTTTTAAGTATCGCTTTTCACAATTGGTCAACCATTCACATTTGTAATAGCAAGTTTTATTGCAATAAAAAAAAAAACATAAACTAAAAACAGACTGAGGTAGGGAAGATGGTAGGTTATGTATTAGGGATGTACTTCAATACGAGTACATTATTTCAGAATGAACAGATATATGTGGTACCTAAATGTTAAAAGTTGAATACTCTTTTCTCTCTGAATTTTTTGAACATATAAGGCCATTCTGATATCATGTCAAACAACAGTTTTAAGTTTCCATGTAAATTTTAAATTTAAATATAAATGTTAAATGTTAAATATAAAGTTAAATGTAAATGTTCAGTGTAAATGTTAAAAAATAAACGTAAATGTTAAATGTAAATGTTAATTGTAGGCATTAAATGTTTCATTCATATGCTAATTGACCCTGGCCTCTTGGAGTGTGTGTCCCTGGGAAAACACAGCACCAGTAGGGTTGCCAGTTTTACACCGTACTGTGCTAGTTTTGGAACAAGGTTGGGGATTTAAAAAGCAAGTCTGCTGGTACCACTTTTGGGCAGATTTAAAAACAGTCTATGGCTGCCAAGGTCTTGTTTTAAAGCAAATAAATTGGAATTAAATAAAATCCATTTCTACAAAGGTATGCTATGGCAAAGGGAAAATCTACTTCTGTCATGTGTACATCTGTAATTTCACACTCTGAGAGAGTGGGGGCAATTAGCACATGAACAAAACATTTAACTTCTACATTTAACTTCTACATTTATATTTAAAAGATTTGCATTTATATTTAACATTTACAATTATACACTATATGGCCAAAAGTTTGTGGACACCTGACCATCACACCCATATGTGCTTTTTGAACATCCCATTCCAGGTTTAGTCCCTCATTTACCGTTATAATAACCTCCACTCTTCTGGAAAGGTATTCCACTAGATTTTGGAGCTTGGCTGTGGGGATTTGTCCATTCAGCCCCAAGAGCATTAGTGAGGTCAGGTGCTGATGTCAGACTAGGAGGCCTGGGGTGCAGTTGGCTTTTTAATTCATCCCAAAGGTGTTCAGTGAGGTTGAGATCAGGGCTCTGTGCAAACTTTTGGCCATATACTGTATTTAAGATTTGACATCTGTGTTGATATGCAGATATCAAGTCTTTTTTTTTTCAGTGGTTAAGATATTGGACTACTGATTAGAAGGTCGTGAGTTCAATTTCTGGCACTGACAAGCTGCCACTGCTGGGCCCTTGAGCGAGGCCCTTAACCCTCAACTGCTCAGTTGTATAAATGACATATATGTCAGTCGCTCTGGATAAGGGCGTAGGCCAAATGCTGTAAATGCAATCTACAGGTGATTGTCACTGATCAACATATGCACTCAAATACAAAGAAAATCAGCATTTCCAAAACTTTTGTAAATCCGGCGGAAATTTTTACTTCAGTCTGGCTTATGCAAACATTGCTAAAATTATTAAAATTACTAAAATTATAGTAATATTCTACAAAATAACTTTTCAAAAATATACATAAATATATATAAATAGGCCCACTGAGAAGACAAGAAAACTCCATTAGAAACCGCCCAAAATTTTAGGAGCTGTTCCTTTTTTAGTCATAGTAGCCCACTAACAATAACTTCTTTTGAGTTCACATCCATTTTTTTCAGTTCATTAAGATCCTCTTCCTCTCTCACTTTTTCATATTCACTATATGAACATTAGTAGAAAGGCATCAGATGCCTTCATAGCTAACATAAGAAACTGGTTTCCCCACATTTTATAATGTATGCGTTAAGTGATGATAGTTCTGTTGATAGAAGTAGGAGGGGTAGAGACTCTGTATGAGCAAAGACTGAAAAAAAGAACAGGATTCCTATTTTATAGAAATAAAACTTCACAAAACTGTGAGCATGCATGTGAAACCTTTTGTGCAGAGACACACACCTATGCATACACATTAAGTCTAACAATGTTATATTTCTTTAAAAAATTTTCTTTATAGTGAAATTTCTTATAAAGCATTGTTAAAAATAATTTTCATTTCTATCATTTCTGAAATATCTACGTTTTTATATAGTTTAAGCACCCGAGCTATGTGATGCTGGTTATTTGTTTGTTTGTTTGTCTGTTTGTTTGTCTGTATGGTTGGTTAGTTAGTATATCAATAAAGTTATCATTTACCCCTACTTACATTCCCCATTTTTCTCCCATGACTGTTTGTTTGACAGGCAGATGACATGTGCTGAGTGCTGAATGTGTTGAGTTGTCACATTCCAGCACATTCATATTTGGCTACACTGCATTTTAAACCTCCAAACAATGTCATTCTTTACTGTGTTCCCCTTCATGTAATCCTCTGGTCATTATAGAAACCTCACTCTCACTCCTATATGAGACCATATCATCTGACAGTGAAAAGGGCCAAACTCCCTGTGTGTGCGCGTGTGTGTGTGCGTGTAGGTAGTGAAACAAATAGGCAAACCTGAGTTCAGCAGATCCTAGTATTATACCATATTACTATATTATAGTAGTCAGACATCAGATATGTCCGCTTGCATATATAATTCTTGTTAAACAGATTAAGGACATGTTTAACGTATGCAAACTGGGGCATTTCAGTGATGACTTAATTACTTTATGGTTAATTATTTGTGAAAAATCTTGGCTGTGGCACTTTGTGGGCCTTTTGTAGAGGCTGTGGCTTGTATCTTTTCTTCTTACTTGAGTTCTACATTATGATCTCTCATTTAGTTCGTAATCTTAAATTTGAGAGGATGAAGGCGAATTACAGCCCACACACAAGGTAACGTTTTCCTTTCTCTCCAACAGCTATTCCCCCAGACCCTGATCCTCACTCTTTTTCTCTCTTCTTTCTCTCATTTTACTTCATCTAAACAACATCCATGCACAATGTCAAGGCATTACGTTTTCGGTATGTCCGTGTGTCCGTGCGTCCGTCTGCCTGTCCATCCGAGCCTCTCATTAGTGCGATATCTCAAGAATGGATGGTTGAATGTTTGTAGGATTTAATTTTGGAATTGATACATTGAGTCAAGCTCACAGCAAAGTTAAATGTCTGAAATAGTTTTTCAATAGTGTAATTCCTGTTTGAAGTATATTTTTGGGGTATTTGAGGCATATAAATTAGTAACAAGAAGGAACAGACTTGTTGGTGGCAGAGGCATCCCTGTCGATGTTGTTGGCATTGAGTTCTACTTGTTAATTAATACAAGGGGTAGGGGTATTCAGTGAAAGGTAACTGAGGGCATAACGATTACCAAACATTTTATATCTCATATATTTAACTTGTTGATGCCATCTTGGCTGTTCTGAACATTTACACAGCATAGCTGACCTGTATTATACCCATAAGTGCACTTTAGCCTACGTGTCTGTGTTTCAGGGTAGCTGTGCTCACACATAGCCTAAAGTGCACTTATGAGTAACATACAGGTTGGTCAGGGAAATTCTGCAATATTCATACATGGCTAGTCATCCTGTTGTTTTACTGGAGCAAATTGCACATTAATGTCACAATCACTGGACTTGAAATAAACCCATTTCTATTTCATTATGCTAGTTCATTAGCAAAATCTCCGAACTGTCATTCTTTTGCGTAAAAAATTAAAATGTAGCACAAGTAACTTGCAAGGGTTTAATTTAATTTCCTGTTTCCAGTTTCATTCATTTTAAACAGGTTTAATTTCATCCACTTAAGTTGTTTCCATTTGTTCAAACATTTGTGCCAGTCTAAAACCCTGACCACTGTGGTACAGAAGAGGACGTTTTCCTTACCCATCATCCTCAGAGTCAATAAGAAAACATGTTTGTAGAATTGAATATCTTGATGACACTGGTTGAACTGCATCACTCATTTAATTTAACAATTTTTTGAAATATGTCTGAGTATTAGTATTAGTAAATCCTTCCATGAATATGTACATCTGTATTATGTCCAAATAGTCTTGCACTACATTGTAAAATCTAATGTCTCTGTTTTCTCTGCAAAGTTCAACCGCTGCATCACCTCTCAGTTGATCAAGTGGTTTAGCAACTTCCGTGAGTTCTACTATATCCAGATGGAGAAGTTTGCTCGGCAGGCCATAAATGATGGTGTGACTGGCGCGGAGGAACTAACAGTCAGTCGAGACTGTGAGCTCTATCGTGCTCTCAACATGCACTATAACAAGGCCAATGACTTTGAGGTAAGCTCTGTGCATTACAGCGCATGTGTACGTGTCATTATTGAAAGGCATATATGTCTTGTGGCAAGATGTCTGCCAATATTTCTCTCAGTATTATCAAAATTAAAACATTAAAATATCAGTTAAAGACAGGAGTTGAAAATCTGTGCAATTTGGGCATGTGATTGAAATGTTAGAATGATGATAAAGGTCAGCAAATAAATTATTTTCATGTCAGCCAGTGTTTTCCTGTTATTAATGCCACCACATTTCAACATAAATAGGCCACGTCATCTAACTACTTAACATACAACTGACGGAAGTATCTTATCTGTAATAAATAATAACAAACACCTATAACTTTTACTGTATGTTGTAAGCCAATACAGATATTGAAAACAGTATAATGTTGGTCAGTATTGACTAATTTATTTACATTTATTTATTTAGTTTCATTAGACATCTTATTGATTCTATTAAATATGCAATAATCTGTGATTAATGATGCATTAAGCTTTCTGATTCATATTTAATGGCCACAACAGAGTTGTTTGTTTTTATTAATTATGTAGACAAAAGGTTCACAAATGTTTTGCAACCACGGAAGCATTTAATGCTAAAATAAATTCCATGGACCCCCTCAGTACAGAATTACTGTATATCACGAACATTATTTAAATGTGTAACGTAATATTTTGTCTGTTTATTAGAGCTTTATTAGAGATTCCTTCTTTCCACTGGCAGAACACATTAGGTCCGATGTGACATTATTTATAGGACTACCTATTTTTACTTATTGATTTTTTGAGTTATTGATTTTCGGATTAAACCCATTCAATTCTAGTGACCAGTCAAACAGGCTAATAACCCTAAGAACTCAATAATATATGTAATTATTTTGATAATGATGGATTGTAATTTCCACCACTGTAAGAAAAAAAATCAATCACAGACCCTTCGGCTGCACTTCACGGACCCCTGGGGGTACCCGGACCCCACTTTGAGAACCACTGATGTAGTCTATAAAATAATTGTCGGTTATATATTTGCTTAGCAGTTGGGTGAAGTAGCCTACACTGTAATGATATGACCTTAATAGTGAATATCCCCAAAACCTACTTGTAAGAAATGGGACAGGGCAGCACTTAAAACATTTTGGCCTTGCACTTGTGCTAAAGAGTAGGCCAATTCTGGTCCAAAGTGGGTTTGAATATAACACGGCAGATTTCGGATATGACGTCCCCTGTTGTGCAGCTCCACCCTTGTAAGTGCAGGCGCCTTCATTTATGACCACAAAAATAGCAGCTGGATGAGAATAGGAACTAGTAGACATTGACTTATGCCTACAGTAGAGTACAACAGGGACAGACACCCTTAATTTTTATTTTCCCCATGATCGTGAAAATAGGGCACATAATCTGAATGCACTTGAATTATGTAATTGCTCAGCCTGCACCACATTCAGATTTTGTGGGCCATCTTTTACATGCTTAACCATGTGAAAGCTTCCTTCTCATACATCCTTCTGTTTTCCTCCCTCCTGAAGAAAATTAATCGAATCAGCCAGGTCCTTATTTTTTCCTTAAAAAATAAAACAGCCATGTGTCTGCCTGTTGGATAAAGCAAAAATGACTGTGATGCTTCAGGCCCAAATATTCATGTCATGTTCAATTTGCAGTGTTCACATTTCACACAGTGTTCACATTCACACACCAGCCAAGGGTTTTCTGGACATAAAAAAAATATATTTTTACATTCAGAGATTTATGAAGTGGAGAAGCCCTATGTCTTTCATACAAATGTGATTCGTATTGGATTAAATGTGATTAAACACATTTTTTTGATATACTGTATGTTTCTCTATATTGGCTTCATGAGCGTTAGTGTTTTAGTACACAACAGTAGTGTATGTCTGTGGGTTGTCTGTCGATGTGATTTATCTATGGAGGATGGAGAGTGCCAAATTAAAAAATATATGCACCATTAAATTGATAAATATATCCTGCAGTAAATAAATAAATAAATAAATAAATAAATAAATAAATCTGTCATTAAATTAATTAATAAATACATCAATTCTTTAATTATTTTTAAGAGTCAAATATAATATAATAATATAATTTATTTAGGCATTAATTTATAGAGTTATTTAATCAATTATTGATGGATTTATTGGATTTATTATAAATATATTTAGAGATTTACACAGGATTTATTATATAAGGATTTCATGCTTTAACATGCAAATAAAGGATGGGCATCATTTAAGGATGAGTTGTTCTGATTGGCCAACAAGCCAGCATGCTGACTGTACAGTACAACGCACAGAAATCTTTTTCAAATGTACTGAACAAAGCGACTGACAGACTTGGACAAGAATAAAAGGTTAGCCCTGTGCTGACACATGAATTCTGAAAATAATCTTACTATTTTTTTTTTACTGTTGAGACTTTTGTAGACCTTCATATTTCAGCTGAAAGTGGAGTAATTCTTTTTTCCTGGGTCGTTGTTACATGAGTATCTGGCCTCAATTTAGCGGATATGTGACTTAGATCCACAGTATTGTACTAGGTGGCATCCAAGTAAATTAAAATTTAAATTCCAACATTTTCAGTATCAAAGATGAAACTTTATTTGATCAGAAATTAATAAGGAAAATAGCTAACCTGGTGTACACCAAGACATCTATAAATGAAATTATGATTACATATCATCAGTAGAACATGCAGCAGAAGGGGAAGGTGTCCTTAAACCACTTTCAGCTGATACACAATGAGGCTACAAGAGTTGGATTATGTAGTTTAGATGCTTTACAGTACAGCATCATTCAATATTGTGTGATTACGGTTGTTATTAGCAAGATGATTTTCATAAATAATGTAGGGCTAACCTTCTCTTTCTTCAAATCTGTTGATTAATTTGTTCATTCAGCCCATCCTGGGAATAATGGGCAGAGTACACTCTGGATAGAATACTTCATTCATACCTAGTGGCAATTTATAGTAGCCAATCCACCTATAAGCATGTTTTTGGACAGTGGAAGGAAATCATAGAACCTGAAGGAAACCAACATGAACATAAACAAACAAAACAAAACAGATGAAACGTCACATGCACAAGGACCTGAGCTGTGAAGAGGCAACACTACCCATTGTGCCACCCTACCACCCTTGTCTTCCCTGAATATAACTGAAAAAAAAAAATCCTCAGTGTGTTGTACTGTCCAATAAGATTGCTTCCAGCATGCGGGCCTGCTATCCAATCAGAACAACCTGCTAAAGGAAGCCCACCTGTTATTTTTCTTTTATTGAAGGGTTTCGTGCTTTAAATGTTAAAATAAACTATGAAATTAAGCAATGTGCTTATTTGTTTATTAAGAATTTAATTCTGTATTTATTGATGAATATATTTTTTTAAATTTCACACTCTCTGTTTTCCATATTTATCACATAGCATAGAAATTATTATATCACCAGAGCTAAGTTTGACCTGCCATTCACAACCAAATATTTAACTCTATGCTTACATCATTTAGCTGACTGATAACAAAAACTGACCTTCATCTCCTACATATCTCCTATTTCACTTAGAGCAGGTCAAAGTCAAATAGTCAAATTATATTAAAATTGGAGCTATATAATGAATGTCCTTGCTGAGGCTTTGCAAACAGGAACATGCTTAGGGGAGGCGTTCCCTATTTACATAGATGAATGTGGGATTTGCATGGCTGGAGAAGAAAATGCCTGGTCCTGTGAATAAGACTGTTGTTGCAAGAGGAGCTGAAGTGAGGGAGAAACTGATTTGCATAGTAAGAGCAGGCTGAGCAGGTGTGCAAGCAGGTCTGTATCATAGACCACTGATTTGCTTTCCTTTTTTCACCCAGGGAAATTTTTTATCTTTAATGCAAATCAAAGAAAGAAAGATGTACTTGCCTGACATGTGAGCATTGTGTTTATATCCTTGCAGCTGAGATGTGCAGTGCAAAGGAACCTTTTTTTTTTTTCTAATTTACCAAAAGTCACACAGCAAGTCATCACTTGCAAAGTTCCACTTTACTAATGCCTCCTGGATAAATGATCTACGTTCTGCTTATGTCTGAGCTTTTACTCTGTCAGTGTCTGTTAGTAATGTGTCATATTTATTAGAAGATTTTTTTTAGTCATTGGACCTGTTCCTCGTCTCTTTCATCTTCAAATAATTTATCATCCGCTCTCTGCTCTTCCTTTGTTCTTCCACAAACTGTTAATAACAAGTGTTGGAGTCCTCAAGAAGGAATGACCAGAGACATGCTTTGTTAATTACCTTATCTAATGTGTCAATTCAGATTTGGGGCCATGTTCACTAATTTTAACTTTTAATTCACTAAATTTTATATTTAGTGCCATTTTTAGTGGTTCTTAAGGGTCGTATTCAGAATTAAATTAGGTACATGTAGTGAGGAGTTAATACAGAAATTGCTCACATTGGTTTTCAGACCTCAGATGTAACTACAGAAGTAACCGTTACTCAGACAGATAAACAGCTTGTCTTTTTTTGTCTTTGCACATACTGACTTTCTGACTTAAGTCGCAAACTCTAACCTATAATATGGCCCAGACCTACTTAAGAAGGCATTTAAGGTATCAATGGTAATACAAAATTTTAAAGACCCTATATATATATATATACATACTGTGAAAAAGTCTTGGGCACATGCAAAGAAATGCTGTAGAGCAAAGATGCCTTTAAAAATAATGAAACTAAATGTTTCTACTTTGAAAAAAATACTATAAAGAGCAGTAAACAGTAATAAATGAAACAAAGTCAATATTTGGTGTGACGATCCTTCGCTTTAAAAAAAAAAAATTGTAGTCTCAGGTACAATTTGTGCAGTTTTATAAGGAAATGAGCTGTAAGTGTTACTGAGCATCTTGCAGAACCAGCCACAGTTCTTCTGGAGACTTTGACTGTCGCACTTGCTTCTTATTTTTGCAGCAAAACCCAGCAGCCTTCATTACTTCGTTTTTCTGTCTGAAAAGTGTCTCTTATGTAATATGCTGTTTTCTTTACTGATATACAAATATTTTTCTGTAACATTTAATTTTGTGCTGGAAAACTAATGTTTGGAAATCTAAAATGTTTTTGTACTGAATCAATAATGTAGAAGTCATAAAATAAAAATCTATAACAAAGTTTGTACTAAAAAAAAATAGGGTGCCTAAGACTTTTGCACAGTACTGTATGTAATATATATATATATAAAACCACCTGCCTAATTTGTGTAAGTCCCCCTTGTGCCTTCAAAACAGCTCTGACCCGTCGAGGCATGGACTCCACAAGACCTCTGAAGGTGTGCTGTGGTATCTGGCACCAAGACGTTAGCAGCAGATCCTTTAAGTCCTGTAAGTTGCAAGGTGGGGCCTCCATGGATTGGACATGTTTGTCCAGCACATCCCACAGATGCTTGATCGGATTGAGATCTGGAGAATTTGGAGGCCAAGTCAACACTCTGGGGAATCTGGAGGCCACGTGAACTCTTTGTCATGTTCCTCAAACCATTCCTGCCCTACCTCTCAACTTACAGGACTTAAAGGATCTGCTGCTAACGTCTTGGTGCCAGATACCACAGCACACCTTCAGAGGTCTTGTGGAGTCCATGCCTCGACGGGTCAGACCTGTTTTGGCGGCACAAGGGCGACCTACTCAGTATTAGGCAGGTGATTTTAATGTTATGGCTGATCAGTACATTATTAGGGTTTTTTTTTTTTTTTGGAAAGCTTCATAATAGGTGTGGATCCTACAGGACGAAACAGAAGAATTGTTTTTACTTTAACACAGAGCTTTAAAGGCAACCCGTCATTAGCTCCTGAGAAGTGTTCCCAGGTTTCATGAAAATTCCCACCCCAGATACAACTCAAAAACTACACAAAAAGATTTGAGACTAGTCCAAAATAGGAGAAGGTGGACGCATGTTTCTTCTTTTTCTCAGTCTTTTTGTTGAAAACAAGTTAACAGTGGTGAGCATTTCTGATTTGCTATATATATATATCTTCAGTGCCTTGCCATTATATGCAGAACATGGCAACCCTATTTGCAGAACTTAAAAAAAGACTAAGTTCATTAGCATGATAATAATTGGAGATGTACTATTTGCTTTTTTTTTCATCAGTGGCTTGCTCCAGTAGCTATATCTAAATGCTGAGCTCCACAATAAAATAAAATAAATGAAATATATAAAAATATTTCTACTGTTTTTTTTTTACACAAAAAAAGAAACATGCTTTCATATTTTAAGCTGTCGCTCCTTTGCATTTTCCTGTGCATTTTCAGCATTTTTAATTGATCATTCTACATCAATATTTAAAAAAAAAAAAAACTCTCAGAAAATCATATAATGAAATGCACCTTGAAGAACCCCAGTTTGGCACAGAAGCACTAAGAAGAAGCACTAAGAAGCACTTTTTGGAATGTAACAAACTCCCAAACTGAAGTAAAGCTAATGAAATATTATTAGATGGCAATTGTTGTCAGCTGTAAATAACAGTTTCTTGTTTTGTGAAAGACATTGTTCCTTTGAAACAGCTTGCTTAGACTGTCACATTAGACAGAAGATAAAAAGGGACGTCCACAGGGACGTCTGGTCCAGAAGTCATAAAATTCTGAAATATTCTGCAAATTGCTATTTGTTGTTATAATTCGTGAATGAAAAGGACTTCTTTTTCCAACAGCCCTGTTTTTTTCCAGTGTTTCCACTGTTTCTAGGCAGGGCATAGTGATAGGATTCACATTAAAAACAAACAAACAAAAAATACCTTTCAGCGTAGATTACTCCCACATCTGATTTAAATCAGAATACAAAAGCAGATACAAATATTTTGAGCACTAAGCAGATACAGATACAGATAATGCCATTGTGTTACAGACCTAATAAACACATGAAGTGCTCTGCTTGCACAGCTGACGAAGGACTATACTGTATATGTACAGTGGATATAAAAAGTCTACACACCCCTATTAAAATTGCAGGTTCTTGTGATGTTAAAGCACCTTTTGCAGTACACAGTACACAGACATTTCTCACGCTTCCTTGCAAAAATGTTCCAGATCTTTCAGATTGTGCACAGCCCTTTTCAAGTCATTCCACAGGTTTTCAGTAGGATTTAGATCTGGTCTCTGATTGGACCATTCCGTTGATTTTCTTCTTCTGACGCCATTCCTTGGATTTGTGCTTTGGGTCGTTATCTTGCTGGAAGGTGAAATTTTTCTTTTCTTCTTGAAATTGTTTTCTTTGGCTTCATGCCAAAATAGGTTGGAATTTGGAGATATCCATAACCCTTGACTAGATGATCTTGAATAGAGCCCCAGTTGCTGCTGAAGAGAAGCATAGCTCCAGAGCATGATGCTGCCACCACCATGCTTCACTGGGGGTATGGTGTTCTTTGGGTGATATGCTGTCCAAAAGGTTCTACCTTGATCTCGTATTATAACACGTTTTGCCACATGGTTTGGGCTGATTTAGGCAGGAATTGATGTTTTTTGTTTGTTTGTTTGTTTTGTGAGAAAGGGCTTCTGTCTAGCTATACCCAATAGCCCAGACAAGTGAAGAATATGAGAGATTGTTGTAAAATGCAGAGAGTGACCAGTACTTCCAGATACTGCAGTTCCTTTAATGTTGCTGTAGGTCTCCTGGCAGCCTATCTGATATAATCTGTAATCCAGACAAATCTGATGACTTTTAAGGGGGTTAAATGCTTTTTCAAGGCACTAGTTTCAGCCAGGATTTTTTTTTTTTTTGCAAACCAGTATGCTTGAACATAAATTTTCAAAGTCAAAATTCATTATTTGTCAGCTGAAAAATGCTGCTTGCATAAGTATTCAACCCCTTCAGACTAGTACTTGGTAGAACTTGGTAGAAGTCTGTTGGGGTAAGTTACTTCAGAACAGCTTTGCATACTGTTTGGGAGTGATTTTCACCCATGATTCCTGGCAGATTTGCTCAAGGTTCATCAGGTTGGTTGGATGAGGTTTATTGACTGCAATTTTCAAACAGTGCCACAGATTCTCAGTGAGATTCAGAGCTGGACTTTGACTTGGCCTCTGGATAACATTCGCCTTTTTGTTCTTAACCACTCCTGCATTGCTGTGGTCTTGTGTTTGGAATCATTGTCCTGCTGAAAGGTGAAGTTTCTCCCAAGCTTTAGTTTTGTTTGTTTGTTTGTTTTTAGCTGACTGTAGCAGGTTCTCTTGTAATCTCTCTATATATATTTTGCTCCATCCATTCTCCCTTCAATTTGAACAAGAAGGGCTTTTGATGGTGAAAAGCATCCAGAGTATGATGCACACATAGTGCTTTGAAACTTAACCAAATACAGTATCTCAATCTTGGTCTCATCGCACCAAAAACACATCTTCACTGGGTCATTCTTGTGCTTTCATATGGCTCTTCTAGAGCAATGGTTTGTCTGGTGCACCTTTACTCCTTACCTTCAGACTTACTCTTCAATGACAGTTCAACTGTCCAACCAACTGAAGGTTTTTTGTTTTTTTTTAGAAAATGGGAGCTGTTTTAATATTTCACACGTGAAGGCCAATTATAAGTCAACTGTGTCCTCGCTAACACAGTATCTTTTCTCTGGAGCTTCCAGAATCTGGGGGGTTGAATACTTATGCAAGCAGCATTTTCTAGTTTTTGATTTTCATATATCAAAAAATGAAATATATTGACCAATATTTATTGGAAATATTTAAGAACAAGAGTTAGCAGCAAAAAAAGAACAAACAAATATACATTCAGGTATTTTTGCCTCTGTACTCCACCACAATGGATTTGAAATAAAGCACTCAAGATGTGAATTAAGTGTAGACTTTCAGCTTTAATTCAAGGGGTTTAAAAAAATATTGCATTAACCATTTAGGAATAACAGCCATTTTTTAGGAGTCCCTCCATTTTCACAGGCTCAAAAGTAATTGGACAATTGACTGATAAGCAGTTTCATGGCCAGGTGTGGCCTGTTTCCTCCTTATTTCATGACAAATTAAGGAGACAGAAGGTCTGGAGTTGATTCCAAGTGTTGAATTTGCATTTGGTAACTGTTCATGGGAACTCTCAATATGTGGTCCAAAGAAGTGTCGATGCAAGTGAAGGAGGCCATCATTTGGCTGAAAAAAAAGACCTATCAGAGAGATAGCAGAAACTTTAGGAGTGGCCAAATCAACAATTTGGTACATTCTTAAAAAGAAGGAATGCACTGGTGAGCTCTGCAACACCAAAAGGCCTGGAAGACCACGTGGGACAATTAAAGTGGATGATCGCAGAATTCAATTAAGAATAACTTTGTCAATGTCCAAATCTGGGCAAGGGTATAAATCATTTCTACAGCATTGAATGTTTTCAGGAGCACAGTGGGCTTCATCATTCTGAAGTGGAAGAAGGTTGGAACCGCCAGTACTCTCCCTAGGGTTGGCCGTTTGGCCAAACTCAGTAACTGAGCTAGAAGGGCCTTGGTCCGGGAGGTGACCAAGAATCCAGTGGCCATTCTAACAGAGCTTCGGAAGTCCTCTGCAGAGATGGGTGAACCTGTCAGAAGGATAACTATCTCAGAAATACTCCATCAGTCAGGCATTTATGGTTGAGAGGCTTGATGGAGAAGCTGCTCCTCAGTAAAAGGCCTATGGCAGGCACTGAAAGAATGTAAGAACTCTGAGAACATGAAGAAAAGATTTGCTGGTCTGCTGAGACAAAAAATTGAACTCTTTGGGCTGAACTCCATGCATTATGTCTGGCAAAAACCAGTTAATGCTCATCAACTGGTAATACCATCCCTACAGTGAAGCATGGTGGTGGCAGTATCGTGGTATAGGGGTGGAAGGGATGCGGAGACTGGTCAGAAGTTAGGGAAGGATGAATGCAGCCACAGAGAAGTCCTTGATGTAAACCTGCTCCAGAGTGCACATGACCTCAGACTGGGGTGAAGGTTCACCTTTCAGCACGACAACAAACTGACGCACAAAGCCAATACAGCACTGGAGTGGCTTTGGCACAAGTCCCTAATGTCCTTGAGTGGCCCAGCCAAAGCTCAGATTGAACCCCACAGAACATTGTATAGAGACCTGAAGTCGCCCTGCATCCAATATAATCGCACTGGAGAGGATCTGCCAGGAAGAATGGGAGAAATTCCCAATTCCAGGTGTACAGTGCTTGTAGAGACTTACTCAAGAATACTTGAAGCTGTAATTGTTACCAGACATGCTTCTACAAAGAATTGAATAAAGGGTCTGAATAATTATCTTAATGAGAGTTTTTAATTTGCAATAATTTTGCAAAAATTTCTAAAAAAAATTCTTTTCACTTTGTCATCATGGATTATTGTGCGTAGATTGAGGGCCAAAAAAGTAAATGTAATCAATTTAAAATTAAATCTATAACACAATAAAGTGTGCCAAAAGTGAAGGGGTCTGAATACTTTCCGAACATACTGTGTGTGTGTGTGTAAATATAAATTGTGTGAAGTATTTACAGCGTGTGGATGCTTTTTTTGAGAAAAGATTGTCATTAGAGTGTTTAATTTTGCTGCACAGTTCAACTTTGTTAGTCAAAATGGTGTTTTCAGGCCAGACAGCTGAGGTCTCTGATTCTCAGGAACAGCTTTCTCACTTGCTGTATCATATCACAAGCACTATTCAAGAGCTCCAAGAGCGGTGGGGTCCTACGTCCCCAGTGGAATAAGGAGACATTTTCATGACAGGTCTTGGGAAGGTCTAGTTTTTCACCTAGAAAATAGTTCAAGGCTCTTCTGTCAAAGCCTGTTGAGTGTACACTTGGTTTTCACCAAACCCCCCTCTCCTTCCCTCTGTTCCTCCTTCTTTCCCTTTCCTCCCCCAAACTAGTCTGATGTGTGCACAGAAGGGTCTGTTTCTCTCACTCTCATTCTTACTCTCTGTGATCTTTGAGCCTATACAAAAAAAAAGAGTGGCTGTATCCCCATAGCAGATGCACACAAGTCTCACGTTACAATAGATGAATATTTCTCTGTATTTCCTTTTTCAAAACACCTGTACACTATTTCAGAGCACATAAATGTATGAGTCTTTGATCAGTCCTATCTTACCACCACAAAATTATAAATTATTCCACATCAGCAACAGCTCTCCCACCTCCTCATGATCCTCTTTGTTTCTCTCATCATGTCAGTAGCTCCTCCTGTCCTCTTGCCTGGTGTGACCTATTGCAGTGGCCTTAATTATTAATTGTCCATTACTGTAAAAGTTTAACAGTTATTTCTGTATGGATAGTTCATTGATATATAGATATTCATCATTTATCCTTGTTCTGGAACCAGCTCAAAAGGATAAGCATGGAGAGCTACTGCTGTGTCTGCCTCACGGGGTACTATTAATGTGTATGAACACATAAATGTGATCAGGTTCTGATCTACTACAAAATGCTAGCACATTTAATGCAGCACAATCATAAAATGAAGACTATTTTATTTTCTTCATTTGCTGTCTATAACAGACACATACTTGTTTATTTGTGGGTATTCATGTTCTTGTTAGTACCTACAAATAAGTTTCTCATATGTATATATATACACACACACATACATACACACACACTGATCAGCCATAACATTAAAACCACTGACAGGTGAACTGAATAACATTGATTATCTTGTTACTCCTGTCAAGGAGTGGGATATTACACAGCAAGTGAACAGTCAGTTCTTGAAGTTGATGTGTTGAAAGCAGGAAAAATGGGCAAGCATAAGGATCTGTGTGACTTTGACAAGGGCCAAACTGTGAGGGCTAGACGACTCGGTCAGAGAGTCTCCAAAACAGCAGGTCTCATGGGGTGTTCCTGGTATGCAGTGGTTAGTACCTACCAAAAATGGTCCAAAGAAGGACAACCAGTGAGCCAGCGACAGGGTCATGGGTGGCCAAGGCTCACTGATGCACATGGGGAGTGAAGACTAGCCCTTCTGGTCCAATCCCACAGAAGAGCTACTGTTACTGTAGCACAAATTGCTGAAAAAGTTAATGCTGGCTATGATAGAAAGGTGCTGGAACCCACAGTGCATCACAGCTTTGCGTATGGGGCTGTGTAGCCGCAAACCAGTCAGAGTGCCCATACTGACCCCTGTCCACCACCGAAAGTGCCTGCATTGGACAGGTGAACATCAGAACTGGACCATGGAACAATGGAAGAAGGTGGCCTGGTCTGATGAATCTGATGAATTTTCTTTTACATTTTGTGGATGGCCGGGTACGTGTGCGTCACTTACATGGGGAAGAGATGGCACCAGGATGCACTAAGGGAAGAAGACAAGCTGGCAGATGCAGAGTTGTGATGTTCTGGACAATGTTCTGCTGGGACATCATGTGGATCTTACTTTGACATGTACCACCTACCTAAATTGTTGCAGACCAAGTACACCCCTTCATGGCAATGGTATTCCCTAATGGCAGTGGCCTCTTTCAGCAGGATCATGCACCGTGCCACACTGCAAAAATTGTTCAGGAATGGTTTGAGGAACATGACAAAATTTTCAAGGTGTTGACTTGGCCTCCAAATTCCCCAGATCTCAGCCCGATTGAGCATCTGTGGAATGTGCTGGATAAACAAGTCTGATCCATGGAGGCCCCACCTCGCAACTTACAGGACTTAAAGGATCTGCTGCTAACATCTTGGTGCCAGATACCACAGCACACCTTCAGAGGTCTTGTGGAGTCCATGCCTCGATGGGTCAGAGCTGTTTTGGTGGCACAAGGGGGACCTACACAACATTAGGCAGGTGGTTTTAATGTTATGGCTGATTGGTGTATATTTCATCAGGTACAGACTTCATGCTTGGGGTAGCTAAGAAGTGTCGGCCTAGTAAGAAAATTTGTTTTGCTTGTTTACACTGCAGGTCATGCACCACAGCTACCTCTGGCCAATTTCAATATTGCTCAATTGCCTGTTATATAGCTCAGTTATTACCATATTTCACTCTAGAGAAACCTTGTTTTAATGAAAATTAGTCTTGGTTGAGTTTTTTCAAATTTTCCAAATCTTGTTGAGAAAGTTGTTTACTAGGTTTTTGTGATCCCTTCTCATAGTACCTCTTATAATATAAAATATTATCTTGCTGTGTTCTGATTAATCATTGGCAAAGCTGATTTAGAGAACTATACTGTATCTTTACTGCATCATATTCTTTAAATGTTACATTGTAAGAGTAACAATGGGCTCAGCTTGGTGGCCCAGCTTCGATCAGCCTTTTTGCAGCCACATTCCTCTTGCCCTGGAGTGTGTCTCCTTACTTGAGTTGCCTCTCAATTATAATTGCTGGCTGCCATGAGCTGAGATTTCACCCTTGTCATAAAGGGACCTGTGATATCATAAACAGGGCTTGCAAACTTTGTAACGTTAGTTGATGTGTTTTGGCAAAAAATCTGACTGACACACAATGCTTTCACTTATGTACAATGTTCACACCAGTGTTGTTTCTCTCTCCCAATTCGTCTGTCCTTCCTTCACTTCAGTTCCTACTTTAGTTTGTTTTAGATAGATATCTCCTTTTGCCAGACAAGAAAGACCTGATTTCAAACTGTTTCCTTCCTCCTCCTGCTTCTTGGTCCATCCTCATTATCCCCACTTTCTTCCTCTGCTTACCCCCATGTCTTTTTTCCCTGGGAATCTTGTCACCAGACATCCTGCAGGTCCTTCCTAAGTTAATGTAGGCAAGTCATTAAAAAAACTACACACATATAAATACAAACACACCACAAGCCAGCCGTTTTCAGAAACAGGCATATGGTGCTTGCGTAAGTTTTTGAAGTAAGAAAAATAGAGTGGAGTGTAGCAGTGTCTGTGTCTGCAATCCCAGCAAGAGCGTCCTGTGGACCTGAAGGCCGCTAAAAAAAAAAAAGTGTGTTGAGCTTATTGCATCACAGCAAGAATGCTTTAAAATAATCTCTTTTTTAAGAGCAAAAAAGTCAGTAACACTCCAACCAACATACCTTAAGGGATAGTATCATGCCTGCTAACAGTTAAACTACATATGAATGTTCATGGGATATGGCACACTGTTTCCTGCTAAAGAGGACATATTTCCCAGACTCAACACCAACGGCTCCAGCCATGAGAGAGAAAAATTTTTATCCATCTACCCTGGACCCTGAGACACACAGTATGTTTTCGCTGTTCACCTATTCACCCTTGAAATTAATCTAATCTAATCTAATTGGGTAATGTTACATATGGTTTTGTATCGACTCGTGGTTTAAATCATAACCTCCACATGTATATGTTAATATACTGTAGTGGTTTGTTTGTTTACTTGCTTAAGTCTAATTGTGTTTACATTCAGCATTCATTTTGCATTCGTGTTGACAAGCAGACATTATGATTGAACATACACTTGAGGCCAAAAGTTTACAGATACCTAGGCTAAAGACTTTCAAATTCAATATTTCACACATTTCATATTACCATACATTTAGGGTCCCTGGAGGACTAGTCTTTAAGCCACGGTGCTCTCACTGGTGTGGCCTGGGTTCAATTCCCAGCCAGGGAACCACAACAGTGCACTCCCAGTACCACTCCCAAGCCTGGATAAAATTGCGTCAGGAAGGGCACCAGCATAAAAACTGTACCAAATCAGACCAGCGATCTGCTGTGGTGACCCCTAACTGGAGCAGGCAGAACAACAACAACATATTACCATACATTTCCTGTGTTAAACAAATTTAGAGTATCAATTTTTTTCTAGAAGTGATAATTTCAAAATAATAGGTAAAAGACAGACTTATTTCAGCTTTTATTTACTATATCAGATTTTCAGTGAGTCAAAAGTTTACCTTTTCCGGCACAACACCACCATAACATGATGCTGCCTCCCCCATGCTTCACAGTTCTTTGGATTAAAAGCCTCACTCTTTTTCCTCTATACATAGCACTGATCATTATGGCCAAATGGATCAATTTTTGTTTCCTCTGACTAGAGAACACTCCTCCAAAAGGCTGATGATCACCTGCTACCTTTTTTGTCTAGTCTTTTGCGTGCTGCTCTTAGAGTAAGGGTTTCTTCCTTACACGACATCCTTTCAAGCAATGGTGGATGTACATACTTGTTACCATAGCTTGGTACCTGATGCCTCCAACTCCTTCACCAGTTCCCCTGTCATTCTCTTGGGGGTCAGTTGAAACTTTTGTGTCTACATGGTCCCAGGATTTTTATATTTGTGCACAATTGTATGTACAAATGCTCAGTTGTAATTCCGGACTTGTGGAGATTTTTTGCTGAGGTCTTGGCTGAGTTGCTTGGATTCTCCCATGGTATCAAGGGCAAAAAGGCACTGACTCCAAATACACAGGTGCACTCTATCTAGATGTACAGTGCTGTATCTTTAACCTAGGTGTATGTAGACTTTTGACCTCAACTGTACAATGTGAACACCCTGCTGTTTTGTAAAACAATAAACTAACCATTTCAGTCTTTTTCAATCTTAAAGTGACTGCACGAAGCATTCGAAACATGATACTGTTTGCAAAATAAAAGATATGCTTCCTATTGTTAAATATACGTATCTGTGAACATGGTGAAAAAAATAGCTGTTGACATCGTTACAAAGAGGGGTCTATGGACAAGAAGCTACAGTGGTTTTATTTTTCGTGTTATTAGTTCACTCAGATAACACTGAAATAAACTGCTTCATTGCAACTACTGAAGATTCTTTCAAATCAATCTGGAAGACATTCATTTATCACAATTTAGACCAACTTGAAGACTCTTTAAGTGATGAGAAACACTGAGTTTGTGTAGGAACTATCCAGTCAGGATAACACTGAAAGAGAAAGGAGTCATCTCCTTTAATAATTAACCCCAGTCAGTAAACCATTGAAAAAAAAAAAAAGGAAAAACTCAGGGAACATGGGGACATGAGAGAGAAAGAAGAAAGGAAAAAATGACGGTAATACACACAAATAATAGCCAGGGAGACATCTTAATGTATACTTTCTAATCTTAATGGGTGTTGATTTACCTGATTAAGTCCTCACCTGGACCTCTTGCTCAGAATAAAACACTATCCACACAATCTATATTACTCCTCTCTCCCCTGAACATGCAGTCCTTGGTTTATCTGACAGTTATTGGAAGTTAAGTCACTCATCAATCAATATTTACCCAGTAAACAGAGGGACTTGGGAAGGCTGGGTTTGTTTAGAGAGACCAAGCATACTTGGAAGGTGAATGAATATATGGGTGAAGTGCTGAGGCCACCCATCTCAACCCCCCTGCTGTACTTTATCCCAGACACCTCCCCCAGTTTCTCATCTTGCATTTCTCAGCGGAGCAGTGATAGAATACACTGCTTTTCATAAGGTGGCCTCTGTGTATTCTTATCAGTGGCAGCTGCAAAGCTGATATCTTTGCACTGCCAAAGAAGTGATCAGACAGAAGGACAGGCATTGGTGGCTGTATTCCATGCTGTAAACACCCAGATTTTATATATCCGCAACAGCCAAATGAGTTCTTTAGTGGTACTAGAGCAGTCAAGCTAATAATGAAAAATAACACACAGATAGAACAGTGGGTCAGACAGCATGACTAATACACAGGGTACAATGTGGTCTGTGGTTCCTGTTAGGGACAATTAACTACAATTCTCTTAGACCTTGACAGTGACCTGTTTAACCTGTACCTAATGTATTTTGCTTTGAAATTCAGGTGACTCAGGGTCATAAAGAAGGAGTGTAAAATACTAATGTGAAATTGCCTGGTGCACAATTTAACAGTACAGCAGAGAGGTCACATAGGCTTATTCCACACAATAGCTATAACAAAAGCACAACAGCTGATCTGTGAGAGGCGAGGAGGTGACAAAACAGTTAAAGAATGCTGCTGGCTAGAGGCTAGCAATCAGCAGATGTAGACAAAGGGTTTTGTGACAAGAATAACGCGCTCTCCCTCCCTTTCTCAAACTGTCTTTCTGTCTCCCTTCTTCCAAGGCAGGCAGTCAAGGGGCTCCAAAAAAAAAAACCAATACTCTTTTCTCCTTGACATTGTCTTCTGTTTCGCAGTCAGCATTTTACTGCCATTTTATACCAAAAACAAGAGCTAAATTCCATAATGCAATATATACTGTACAAAAAAAAGTTACTTTTAGACTGTAGGCAAGGAGTCAAAACTTGAAGCTTTTGCCTTTACTTAACATGTAATGAAATCCAAAAAAGTCTATTGTTTTCTTCATAGGACGCTTCATTTTTATTTTATTTAGCTATTTAAGTCACTATTATATTACTGTTGCTATGGTCATTTTCACACACTGTAGACAGGCCTATATATAATTCCTTTCTGTACATAATTTTAGTAAATTTTACATAAATGAAAAGAAAAAGAAATGAAAGTTTTTTAAAAATCAGATGACATAGTGATATAGCAGGTAGTGCTGGTGCCTCACAGCTACAGGGTCCTGGATTCAATCCTTTTGCACATTCTGCTTGTGTCAAAGTGGGGTTTCGATTGCAGCATTATATATTCTTGGTATTTTCATGACCATCTGCACAGGCAGTGACCAGGCACAGGGTGGCACACTTGTACAAAGTGGTTTGGTTAAAATTAATAGTTGTGATTAGGTATCCTAATAGGTGTGTGTGTGTGTGTGTGTGTGTGTGTGTGATCTAATGATCTAATCACTGGCTCTATTCCTTCTAAGAACCAAGTAAGTGTGTGATGTGTAACATTGTATGAATATGATTTTAAACAAAAGGTTGTAGTTAATGGAAAGAGAGATTATGAAATTTAAATGTAAATGAAATTTACGCTTTGTTCACAAGTGTCAATGAGACATAGCATGTGAAAAAAGCGGGTGTTCTGCAAGAGACACAGCTGAAAAGTGTTCAGTGTGAATTGTCCTTTATGCACACGGAGACAATGGCACTATGGGAATTGGAACACGCAAAGGAAAAGGGGAGACTGTGATGAAATAACTGTCTAACAGAAACTACGTAATAGAAATAACTGTCTGGATGACATAACTTACAACGAGTGTATCTATGTAAATGTATTCTCGTGCACTTTTGTGGATGATCTCTGATATGCGAGTCTCCAGGACAAACTTCTACCAGCTAATTCCTTGTCTCTTAAGAGCGCCATAAATTTGATGGGCATGGTATATTTTGTTTATATAAAAATCTTTATTCATTTTAAGATTTTTAAACGCATAATGACATCAGCTGTCTGATTCATTTACTAGCCTCGACTGGGTTATTTGCCACAGATAAAATACTTCAGTTGTATTTGGTTAGTAGCTGGGTAAAATGCAAGCAGAGAGAGCAATCAAATTTATTTTGGTTATTTATTTTTTTTATTTATATAAAACTTTCACTCATAAGGTATGAAAATACTCAATAGTTTGACACAAAGCAGGCAATAGTGTAGTCCAAAAAAGAAAAAAGCCTAAACTGTTCTTTATGTAGTTATCATGACATCTTTACATGGTATCCAAGAGTATTGATTTAGAACTGTGATTAAATTTTTGACTGCTTCATCATAAAAGGTATCTTGATATGAGGAATTAATGTCGGAAAGACAGCCGGGGTTCAAGATGGCTCGGATAAGAACAGACACCGTCACGGTTGCTCTGGCTACTCTGTTCCTTTATTTCTCTCTTTTTCTTCTCTCCTTGGGCCTCATGTATCAAGCTGGACTTGTGCTCCTTAGTGTGTGTAAATTTACACATAAGAAGTCTAACTAATGTAAACCTCCATTGATCCACTTCACATCATATCATTTGCATGGATTATTGCAATTTTGTATATATGGATTCCACTGCCATTTTTAAATAGCTTATTTTATTTACATTTACAGCATTTAGCAGATGGGCTTGTCCAGAACGTCTTACAAAAGTGCTTTGTCGTCTTCATCAAAAAAATATCCTCTAGCTAGTTCAGGGACTAAGAATACCATCAAGAAGATTTTGTGAAACTCAGTCATTTTATATTATTGCCATTAATTACAGAATATGAAACATAAAAAAAATTATGACAAAAGGAACGTCGCTGGATAAATGGAGGATGGTCCGTCTGTGCATAGCCACAAGCTGTAAACAAATGCCTCAGCTGAAGATTTAGTGCATACCGCATTTATGAGGGAAGGGATGTTTAAAGACCGGTATGATTTTTTTTTTTCAGCGGATGAAAGCTAAGGATGGAGCTGTACTCTGCCCCATCCCCATTTTATGTGACATTCATTTATCAGCCAAGAGTGTTTGGCAAGCCCTTTGCCTACAAGAGCTGTCCCAGTGACCACTAACCTTGGTATGTCCTGACACTCATGATGAGTGTCTGCAGAACACAGTAGGCAAGCTGGCTGCTATGTCAAGTCTTTATTGTGTACTGCCAAGGATGGGGACAGTCAGTATAATCAAACAAAGGACCCTGAAGACTGTATACCTCATCAATGGAGAAGGAGATAAACCTCTCTCTCCTTCTCCCATTTAATCCCCATATAATCATGCCATAGGAGAAACCAGGAGAGGAAGACAGAAAATATTGTACTGAAGTGTGCAAAATGTCAACTAGAGTATAAATATGGTCATAAAAAGAGTAGTGTAATTAAAACCATTGAAACACGCACGCCATCCAAAATGACTGAGTTATACTTTATCCTCTTTTTTTGTCTGGCAGTGTTAAATTACCTATTTACAGCCATCCTTTAATTTAATGCTGCATAATCAGAGGTCAGGCAGTTGTAATATTGGTGGAGCTTCCAAAGCTAACATATTAGTCAAGGTCTTCTAAACCTGATGACTGTATTTAAAACATTTAATGGAAAAAAGACAGTGAGAATGGTTAGGGTCACATGGGTGGCATGCTTTATTCTTATACCTGGTGCAGAAGCACTATTCAGGGTTTGATCACTTGAAATGCTTGACTACTTGATTTTAACTCTACAACACAGAATCAGAACACAATGTCATCAGCTTTCAACAGTATTTACCCGTACATATCAGAGACAAATAAGTGTGTAGCAAAGAAGTTGTTGTCTTTCATTCATAAAAAACCCTGAATCAATCTAACCATAGACCACATTTTTAGCTACTTCAGTGCTTATGTCCCTGGTCCTGAGCCCCTTAATTCATTAACAGAAATGCCTGTCTTCTGATTATGTGCAAGAGAATTTTCTAGGCTTCTTTCTCTACTAGAACTAATAATCACACAGTGTTAGATAAATCAGTGTATTTGATGTTAAATTTAACTGCTGTAAGAGTAGTGAAATCCTGACGCTATTGTAAAATTTTTTGGTTTGGGATAAATTTCTCAATAATGCTTGAAATTACAAACTTTCCACATATGCATATGTGCACATGATGCATATGTTTGCTTCTTTTATGAACTTAAAATTTAACCATGTCATCAGCGAGTTCTGTACATTTTTACAACTGTACATGCAATGCAGCGCAATTGTAACACATGGGTCAATTGTAACACCACTCATAAAATCTGTAAACTTGCATGTGCACCAAGAAAAATCAATGTTAACCCTCAGACATTAAATTCTCTGTGTGAAATACCCAAGGTACCAACACTTTGACTCCTTGAACCTACTCTGCAAGCTCCTACTGAGGCAGCAGAGGTTCCAAATGACAGGAACACTGGCAGTTAGTCTGTGTTTATAGGATATCAGTTACATATTCTGTATATAACTAGCGTTCTAGTGGGGTAATGGTACCTCAGTGGTTAAGTCATTGGGCTACTGAGCAGAAGATCGTGAGTTCAAACCACAGCGTTGCCAAGCTACCACTCTTAAGCATGTGAGTTGCTTTGGATAAAGCCTTGAGGAACTGATTCACCCCTGGCCAACTGGGAAGGTGTTTGGAGATGGTCAACACACCCACACAACTATGAGGGTTGCTGTTGACTTTCCAGAATCTGGAGAAGTGTATGGTAGCTGCAGCACAGACTGCTTGGAGAAGCATACCTCTCAGTAGTGCCCATGATGCACGTCACAGCAGGACTGGGATTCCAGCCAGTCCATAGGCTGTGGCTATAACCTGTCACCCAATGGGCTAGCCTCTACTTAGACAGAGGAGCACCCTGTGTCTTTGAGACAAAAGAATAACTGTTCTGATGCATGAATAGCTGTCTGTGGTTCAAATAGTACCATACGACACATTAAGGAAGGTTTTGCAGATTTCATAGAACACTGTGAGGTCAATTGCCTGGTTCACGAATTTGGGATACATAACCTTGGAACCATCAGTGAAGGATGTGGAAACATATACAGTAGGCCATGAGACTACTGCATCTTGTCCCAGAGGGCTGTTCAGTTCCACTAGCAGAGAACCGTACTCTGTGAATTGACTTGGCAAAGAGGTCCATCTGTGCCACTGGATGCCATCATCACTCACAAGAATCATCACAAGAATCCAGCTCAGTGGTGTAGAGTATGTTATAGTGAGTAAAACCACTTGACCATGCTAGCGGCACATATCCACAGTTCCGCTGTTTGTCCGAGAGTTGGCGATGTGAAAAAAACCTGTGCCAAGGGAGACCACGTTTGCCAGTGGAAGAAGAGGCAAGTGGTGTACTGATCAACAGAATAGTTCACAAATTGAGACTTAGATAATGAAATTCCCAATGGACAGGAGCTATGAGCAATGTAATTAAACACCAGTTATTAACTCACACATGCACACACTTAATGAGAGATAAGTACCATTCAAATACTTCAACAAAAGTACTGGTGGCCCACATTGACTCAAGATGTTACTTGATAGCAGTGGACTTCGTCATGAATCTCCCACCCTCCAATGGTTTCACAACAATTATGGCAACCATCAACAGATGTGAACTCTTCCTCCAGTTTTTCAGGTGCCTGAGATACTTTTTGAACAGGTCTTTCTCCATTATGGCATCCCGGAGGTCATTGTTACTGACTTCAGGTCCACATCAATCCAAGATGGTAGGGGTGAGGTCAGCTGCTGTCATGACTGCTCTGACCAAACTTGATTTGATTTGATTTAATTTGAAACAGTTCACCTCTTGTGTGTGGAGAGCTTTCACAGAGAAACTGGAAGTGACTATCAGCCTTACCTCAGGATACCATCCCCAAGCACAACGGACAAGTGGAAAGGACTAACCAGGAGATTGGAAGGTTTCTCAGAAGCCACTGCCACCATCAACAGGTCGATAGGGCCAAATTCATCCCTTGGGCCATGTATACCCGGAATTCACTGAAACATGTGTCTACTGGTCTAACCCCATTCCACTGCTTTTTTGGTCATCAGCACCACTGTTCCTGTGGAACCCACCCCAGATAGATCCAACAGCAGTCAATGTCTGGTTCTGCAAAGTAGAACAAGTTTGGGAGACAGTGCATAGACAGCTTCATCAAGCTTCAAGATGCCACAAGGAGCAAAGAGACTGATACAGAGGAGAGACTCCAAGGTTCCAACCTGGAGAGAGGATCTGGTTGTTTACATGGGGCCTCTGTCTAAAGCTTCCTAGCCGAAAGATAAGTCAAAAAGTCATTGTTCTTTATGAAATAATTCATAGAATTAACCCTGTAACACACTGTTTACAATTACCTAGTCTCCTCTTTATTTTCTCCTCCTCTTTTTGCTAGCTACTCAGAGGAGGGGGAGGTGTTCCAGTCTGGACTGACCTGTTTCTTATTTCCAGTTAGTCAGTGTGTTTAAACAGCACACTTTAACTCAGTTATTTGCAAGGTTTTGTAATTTCATTTCAATTTGCAATTCTGAGTGTTTTTCTCTTTATCTTCCTGTTTTTGACCTTTTGCTTCATTCTATTTTTGTTCCAGTTTTCCTGTTTATACTCTGTTTGCTCAATTGTTTGACCTTTTTCTTGTTTTTTGACTCAACTTTTTACTTGCCACTACAACTGACTGCCTTTGATTTCTTGACGAATCTACTGTGGGCTCAGAAGATGTAACCCCCTTTGTCATTCCATACCATTCTGTATATTTTTCTTATGTCCGTTTGTGATGCTGTTGTGTTTGGTTCCAAAATAATCTGCTTTAAGACCTCTGTTAACAGCAAATAATCTGATGTGGATGCCAAAAATTAAACATTGTATTAATGTTTTTTATCTTTAAAAGACAGCCCTACTACCCCATTGATACCAGCTGCCCCTGTTGATACCCACCAGGCCATGAAGGCCTTGGTAATTCTAGCTGATGAGTTTAATCATGTGTGTTAAATGAATGCAGAATGCTGTGTGACTTTAGTTTTATATATATATGTATATATATATATATATATATATATATATATATTTTTTAATGGTGGCACTGCAGTGAAGCACAACTGCATAAAGGGACTAAAAAGCAAACATAGACTGTGATTTAGTGATCTTTCTGCATGAAAAGTGTTGGTTAATTTGTACAGTTGAGGCCAAAAGCTTAGATACACCTAGGCTAAAGAAATTCAACCTCAATTTTTCACAACTCCACGTATTTCATATTACCATACATTTCCTTTGCTAAGTCAATTAGGGTATCTACTTCCTTCCATTACTTCTACTTATTTCCATAAGAGGACATTTCAAAATAACAGGTAAAAGAGATTCATTTCAGCTTATTTTCAGTGGATCAAAAGTTTGTTTGCACTTTTTTTAGTATTTGGTGACATTGGCTTTTAATTGCTTGGACCTGAATCAAAATCTTGGTGTAGGCACAAGTTCTCACAATACTCTGCTGGAGTTTTTTTCTCATGACAAAACCTTTGTGGGCCTCTTTGCTCAGATGTGCTTTTTCAGTTCAGTCCACAACTTTCTATGGGATTCAGGTCAGGGCTTTGTGTTAACCACTCCAATATTTCACTTTGTTGTCTTTAAGTGATTGTATTACAAGCTTGGAGGTATGCTTAGGATCATTATCCTGCTAGAAGACCCAGTTGCAACCAAGTTATAACTTTCTGGCTGATTTTCCTCCATCCATAGTGCTGATCATTATGGGCAAACAGATGAATTTTTGTTTTATCTGACCAGAGAACACTCCTCCAAAAGTCTTCATCCTGGTGGTCAACTACAAACTTTAATCTTGCTTTTTTTAAGCCAATCTCAGAGTAGGGGCTTCTTCCTTGCATGACAGCCTTTCAGGCCATAGCACTAGGACATCCACTCTTAATGATGGAGGTACATACTTCGGTACCTGATGCTTCCAACACCTTCACCTTTGTTGTTGTCTTGGGTTTCAGTTGAACCTTTCAGACTAAAGTTTATTGATCCTTGGTATTTAATTTGTGGTATTTTAATTTGATGAACAATGCAGTGTCTTTGTGGTTCCATGATTTTTATATTTGTATACAACTGTTTCTACAGATACTTGTGGTACCTTCAGTTGTTTGGAAATTGCTCCTAAGGAGGAACCAGATTTGAGTTTTTTTTGTTTTTTTTTTTTGTTTTTTTTGAGGTCTTGGATGAGTTATTTGGATTTTCCCCATGGTATCATGGGCTTTTTGCACTGGCTCTAAAGGTAGACTCTTAAATAAAGCCATAGCTGCACTCTCAATTAACTCCTAATTATGACAGTTGGCCAATCAGAAGCTTCTAAAAGTTATTACATCAATTTCTGGAAACTTACAGACTGTTTAAAGAAACAAGCAACTTCATGTATATAAACTTTTGACCCACTGGAATTCTGATATAATGAATTAAGTCTGAAATGAATCTGTCTCTAATCAATTGTTTTAAAATTATCTCTGATATGAACAAAGTAGAGGCCCTAATTGACTTGGCAAAATAAATGTATACTGTCATACATGAAATGTTGTGAAAAAAACTGACAGTAAATATCTTTAGGTGTATTTAAACCCTTGGCATCAACTGTAAGTGCAAGTGAATATATTCACTAGAATCTTCTGATCAGTAGTCAGACACGTTATCCATTGCGTCACTGTACTTAATAATATATTGTATTAATTAAGTACATTTCAAATAGATAAAAAATGTAAATAACATTTTACATTTGGTTTTGGTGTTTAAAATTAACTGGATTATTTAACACAGTCCTAGTACCAAACAAATTGTAATCATAAACTGAATAAAAGGGTAAAATAACATGTGGCTGAGTCCTAACATATTAAAGCAATCCAGAAAGTTGGGTTCTACACATAACCCAACAGTCTGTGGTGAAATTAACTCAACACTTGTTCTGTTATATACCGACCCAGCACTGAGTTACAGAAATGACCCACCTTGGGGTACATTTAACCCAAAATTATTTAGAATGCATCCAGTCATTTTTGGCAGAGTGGTTCTTTGGACTTGGGATGAGGTTGTCCCTCCTGCCTTATTTGGGATATTATCCAACTCCATTTTACTTTGCTTTGGTTGCTTGGGACATGGGGTTGAAACTTAATATATTTATTAATGTCATTGTCTCCTTGTCTCCTTGTGTATCAGCAGGTTCCGGACCGATTTCTGGAAGTGGCGCAGATCACATTACGGGAGTTTTTCAATGCTATTGTGGCAGGCAAAGATGTTGATCCTTCCTGGAAGAAGGCCATATACAAGGTCATCTGCAAGCTGGACAGTGAGGTCCCAGAGATTTTTAAATCTCCCAACTGTCTGCAGGAGCTTCTGCATGAGTAATAACTGGTATTGCCTAGTACTTAACAACTTCACTCTCCCCCAGATCTGTATGAAAAGTAAGGTAGCATTTTTAAATTTTTAAATTCCAGCTACTTTGTTGGCTGTTTGTGCTTCTTTGTCTAAAAAAAATAAGTCTGATAGTTTTGACTGCATTAATCTTAGTCAACTCCTTGCTCCTGTATGTATAAAGGGCGTTGCTATATTTACCACAAGATGGTAACTATACATAGATGGTACCCAAGAAATCCCTCCATTTTTTGGGCATTTTGTTAATGGTTTTGTTTCATGCCAGGATGTTTGCAATGTGTGATTACATTTTTAGCTGTATAGATGTGATTATTATTTATGAATAATATAATTATTACTATTAATGTTATTAATGCTTGCAAAAACACTTGTGGTATTCCTGTTTCTCATGGCATTGCTGAATAAATTATTCTTTGAATAAAAAAGATTAAGGGAGTATATTTTTAGGTCTATTATTCAGCACTGGACGGGCTAAAATGTTAATGTGTCTCCTTTGACAGTGTTGGCTCTAAACGAGGCCTACTCATTTGCTTTTTCTTTCACAGAACTAAGCAACACAACCATTTGATACCAGCCTCAACCCAGTTAGGCACTTTTTCACTGAGAAACCCTTTTTGCCACTAAAGGCATTTTATGCCATGTACTCATGCAAATATGTGTAATATACTGTATGTAAAATAAAATATGCAAACAGATGCTCATGCATAGATTAATAGAATACAGAGAAACACAAGCTCAAGAGGATTCTTGAGAGAAACACACAACATAAATAGTGCAGCATTAAAAAAAGAACAGTGCTTGTTCATTACCCCTTTTTCTCCCCAACTCCACCCTCCATTCATAAACCGGCACTTAACCACACCTCCACCACCACACTAACATTCATACATCACACTTGTACATTTAAAGGAACAACAATGGGTTAAGTTATTGGTCTCGTTACCTGTCTTAAACCCAGTCCTGAGGATTAAAGAGGTGAATTTCCAATAACCAAATGCCTGTTATTCAAATAAGCTAGAAGACGTCGAACATTGCCCAGAACATCACACTGCCTCCGCCAGCTTGCCTTCTTCCCATAGTGCATCCTGGTGCCATCTCTTCCCCAGGTAAGCAACGCACATACACCCAGCCACATGTTGTAAAAGAAACATGATTCATCAGACCAGGCCACCTTCTGCCATTGCTCCATGGTCCAGTTCTGACGCTCACGTGCCCATTGTAGGCTCTTTCGGCAGTGGACAGGGGTCAGCATGGGCACTCTGACCTGTCTGCCGCTATGCAGCTCCATACGCAGCAAGCTGCGATGCACTGTGTGTTCTAACAACTTTCTATCATAGCCAGCATTAACTTTTTCAGCAATTTGTGCTACAGTAGCTTTTCTGTGGGATCAGACCAGATAGGCTAGACTTCACTCCCCACACGTATCAGTGAGCCTTAGGCGCTCATGACCCAGTATCCGGTTTACCAGTTATCCTTCCTTGGACTACTTTTGGTAAGTACTAACCACTGCATTCCCGAAACACCTCAAAGACCTGCCGTTTTGGAGATGCTCTGACCCAGTCGTCTAGTCATCACAATCTGGCCCTTGTCAAAGTCACTCAGCTCCTTACGCTTGCCCATTTTTCCTGCTTCCAACACATCAACTTCAAGAACTGACTGTTCACTTGCTGCCTAATATATCCCACCCTTGACAGTGCCATTGTAACGAGATAATCAATGTTATTCACTTCACCTGTCAGTTGTTTTTATGTTATGGCTGATATACTAGACTCATCTAGTATGTCTGACCTAATCTAACAATTCACATATCATTTTTCTAGTAGATAATAAAATGCAAATGTAATATGCATCAGGTAGTACCAAAAAAAAAATCAGAGAATATGTCAATAGCAGCATACATGGCAAATAGTGCACTTCCAGTGGAGTTTCCAGACCGTTTGTAGTCCAAAATGGGGTCTTACATCAGTTCATTGTAACTGAACTGTTACTGTAGTTGAATGTAGTCATATTTTCAACATTTTCAGGCAGAAAACTTCAGTGGCTAATACAATTCAAGTTTTCAGAGGGTATGCCATTATTTGCTAATCTGTCAGGAGCACCTCTTTATATATTTTAATGTTATTTTGGGCAAATATGCACAAAATGATATGGGAAAAATGCATCTAATATATAAAATACAGTATTTCTGCACATTGGCCCTAGTGGATGTCCACTCCCCATCATATTCCTGACTGGCTCTCCCCCCTGTTTTTAAGGCAAGGCACATTAATGCACAGGGAGCCGTCACAGAACACAGCTTCACAGGTATCAGCCAGATTTAAAATATTACTCTATTTGCAATCAGATCCAGCAGAGCATTGTATGATGTATCCCTTTGCTGGCTTTTTCAGTTTAGCTGGGTAACTAATATTACTGAATTATGAGAGTATTCAGTTCGGTCTGTCATTGTGTCCTATAAGTGAGGAAAACAACATGATCTTGTACCCAGAACCCATAAACTTTCCACTGTAACACTGGTAAAGGGGCCTACAGATCAAATTGAGTTTTGTTAGTGAAGATAGCTTAGCCATTATTAGTAACCCAGTAACCCATGTTCTCTCACTTTGCTAACAGCAATTTCAAATATGGAGTGACAACAATATACCCACAAAAAGAAGGAGAACGAGGCAGTCTTCATTTTGAATGACTGACCAATCAGCAGCCCTGAATAAGGTGAGTCAGGAACACTCGCCTAATCCTGCCTCAGTATAAATCCCAGAAACTCACAATCATCTGTGCAAGCATTCACATGAATCTCTGATCACCAACTTCAGATTTTTTTGACTCTTGATTCTGGCTGATCCTGTGTCAATCTCAGCCAAGTCTCTACTGTTGCAAGACACAGACATATGAGAACTCTGGACCTTCATTGAGATGTCCACTGAAGAATTGTGCACAGTGACACAATTACACTGCCTAAACTGATGCTATGACCGAACCACTGAAATTGGTCTACACAAAGTCATAAGCCTTCATCTGCAATCCCCGGAGGGGCAGACATGACGCCCACGGCTAGACGTTCAGCATGATTTCTGCTAAACTATGCCACATTAGAGTCCTTTCTACTGGCTAGACTGAAGTCACTTCAGGATCAGGACCAATCAAGGAGACACCACAGAATCGTAACTATGCTTTGACTTTATGTGTAATTTGCATACTTCCTTCTTCAATACCTTCTTCAGTACTGGCATGGTAGTTTAGCTATAATTACTTTGTTAAGTAGATCAACTCTTTTGCCCACTTCACATAATAAGATCCAAATAGCTGCCTACACTTTCTGTGTTTGTCTGCCATTAAGCTTTATTCCACTCATTATGCAATTGTCAATCAATTATTTTCACTACATTTGTACAGATTTTCCATTGGCAGATACATATTTTGTATTATATTGATGCATACCTTTACATTTCTTATTATTAAACTTTGTGTATTTTACTTGTGTGTGTTTCTCTCTTGTCACAAATCAGAGTGGTGGTCCTCACTAGATAATAGTATATTCACGGACACGAATACATGTTTGAGCCAGAATATACAGAAGAAGAACTGCATCAGCAAGAAGAGAAACAGGAGGAAAACAGAGAGCAATTGCACATTTTTCAAAATTACACTGAGCTAAATAATTGACGTCCTTTGTGTTACCTTTGTGTTTACAAGTATTTGCTAGCGGACATTAAACTAGCTCTCTTACCTCAGTCTCTTACCTCAGATGGCATTTGTTTGGTTGTAAACATAAAGAGATGCAAGCGCATATCATACCTTTTCCTATTAATTTCAACTATAGTAGTTACTTATAATAAATTATAGTAGATATCCATTAAGTTGAATAGCTGAATGATAATCCAGAGTCGAATGGGTTGAAACACCAGCAATACCACTGTGCCTGCTACACACACACACCAGTGCAACGCCCAGTAACACACCACTGCCATGTTAGTGTCACTGCTGTGCTTAAATTGTATAGCACCCATATAATATCTGGTCAACATTGATCCTATGGTTACCCTAATGGACAGGGTACCGGGGGTTGACAAATTGTGCATGTTCTGCATTAATGATATGTGGAATACAATAACTAGTTTTGTACTCTTCTCCGCTGGGGATGAGATGATGGCAGAATAAAACATCTGCATAATATCTCTACCAGAAACCAAATTAATATATTTTTGCATTATCTTTTTTTCGAATTTGATTTACATGCACTAGACGTAAATCCATCTTGAATAAGTATTTGATTTAGTGTGGATAATGTGTTTATCATTTAAAGTATTTTAAATATTTCATCATATAGTAATACGGATTAAACAAAAAAAATATATCGTTGAGTGCAGTGCTTGTACTCCCTGTCATCTCTGAGCGAAACAAAGAAAATGTAGCTCTGTTTACAATTTATGTACCATATAAAATTTATAAAATGACTACAAAATGACTCACAAGAGACCCATCCAAACACAAACAAGCACTCTGGACCGTCATTCAGTTTTCCAAACGGGTTTTCTCAGCCACCTAGTACATCTGTCCTGAGGCCATTGCTTAAACTATTATTTTCTTGTTATCATGTTCTACATATTTTCCAGGTTAATTATAAAGGTAAGAAATAAAATAAAACTGATTACTGCAACTTTAAAAAAGAAAAGCCTCACGAATAAAAAGGGGAGTTTGGTTAGTTGAACGAAAAAAAAAAAAACGGTGTGTGGCAACTGCACCAGGAGGTTGAAAGAAGCAAAGCAGCCACCGCTGTAATTTACAAGCTGATACAAAGAGACACTTTAGCTGCCTAAGCACTCCAGTGACTCCACTGAACAGGAGGCAGGGTCGCTCCCCATTCTGTGCCACAATGACAAGCAGAACCGTGTAGCGCTCCCCTTCTGTTTGATTTCATCAGCGTGCCTTTGAAAGGCACATCTTAACAGCACAACAATAAAACAGCTGTGTTTGTACTGGCCCATTCATTGTTGAAAATTTTGCCACCAGCCTCTCTTTCCTTTTTGCTTCCCTAAAAAAAAGCACAAGCATAATGTCAGGATCATGTTATTTCTAATAAAAAAAAAATAAGAAAGGAAAAAATATTTGAAAACATGGATACTCTTGCTGTTAGATATTAGATGCCTTTTTAGTAGGCTTAATCATGATTAAACTCAACTGTTTTTTTTTTTTTAATGTTCATTAAATTGTTTTTTTTTTATTGTCTTTGGCGCATGCAAGCATGGAGGTGTTCTGGCTATATCTGAGAACTTGATTATTTGATTATCGCTTAAGGTACATATCTCGGGCATGTGTGATGAAGACACACTGGCATCACAGTCAATTGAAGATGCTGCTACAGCTGTTTGGACCCAGATCTCATTGCTGCAGTGAGATGATACCCAAAACCTAAAGCATGTTTTATACACAGGAAAAGGACACAAGCTTGGGTTGAATGTGCCAAATTTCCCCTCAAGAATTCTTACACATAACCTGTTTTTTTTTTTTCTCGTAGAACCACTGGGCCACCTGAGTCCCCCTCTCCCTCCCCCTCAGCTTTGAGCAGACGGGCTTCTTACAGTTGGGCTGAAGCAGCATCTTTGCATTACGCGAACAGTCTGCTTCATAATCAAACACCATCTGTCGCTACATCTGAACCTGTTTTAACATCTGTGCATTCTGGTCTTAACAAAGCTGTAAAAAAAACAGTTCAGAACTTTCACAGTTCACTGAGCTAGATGTGTATATTTACTACCTTTAATGCATCTTTCTGCTACTTTTATGAGGTACCCCCACTCTCTCCCGACTAGGGGGTTGTAAGGGGTACCAAGTGTCCTGCCATGAGCAGCCAAGTGCAGATGACCACTGCACAGTATGGCACGGCATGTAGCAAGAGAAAGATGGAGGGAAAGCTTTAAAGTATGTGGGGGAAATCTTTAAAGTGAATGACCATTTTTGCCAACTAATAAACAAACCATTCTGCCTCTGTTGAGGAGCCTTGAAGTTGATCATGCTTGAAGTCGTATTAGTGGAACTGACACTACAGGCTAAATGGCAACCAGGGGTAGAATCAGCAGCGTGATGGGGGCTAAAACTAAAGTGCATTCTAGGAAATTTGGGAAGTGAAAGATCTCTCACAGGATGATTCAGCTGCCACCTCACCACATACTGAGTTTGTCCTTCGTCAGCTTCAGACCTACTGAGGATCAGACATCAGCAGCCCAAGCACCATAAAACATGATGTTGCATTTCACATGCACAGAGAAAGCATGTTAACGGCTAGAAAAGGGACAGTTTTCCTCTTTCATGTTTACCTCTTTCTACATGTATGGATTAACCCGTGTCCTCTAATAATACGAGGCACTTGCAGGATTGTCCTTTGTAATAATTTTGTTCGCTAATATTGCCATATTAATTTTTTTAACTAATTAAACTTTACAAAATTTTGACTTCAAACACTCATCAAGGAAGAATATCTGAAATAGGAATAAATAAAGATGTCTTTCTTCAGAAATAATATGCCTTCAGATGGAGGAAAGATCTATAATAAAAAGCCACAATGAACCAGGCAGTAGCAATATAGATCATCTCATTTATTTCACATATTAACATTCATATTATATCTATCTATTCATATGAACCTATAATGTCTTAGCCTTACACTATAAAAAATATACTTAAGTTAATATATGGTGTCTTGAATGTGCTACACAATAATTATAAATATATATTCCCTATTATAAATTCAAGTCACTAAATAATTCATTTACTATATATTACATTAAAAAATTTATAAATATAAATTATATTTATAAATTACATTTTTCTAATTGTTGTTGGAAGCAGGAAATTTTGTCCTAAACATTCAAGTTTCATACACCCGTTGGATAAAAGCCAAAGTGTTGCTGAAATAAAACAAGCAAGTAATGTGCCATTTGGTAACATTTTTTATAAAATAACTAGTTTCATGTACAAAAGTTCTACAAAATTTTTAAATATCTTATAATGCTAATGAGAATATGTATTAATATGTGAACAAACATTTACATTACATTTACAAAGATGTGCAAGTGCACCACATAGGTTCTTGCACACATCAGCGTAACAGAGCAAAGACAAGATCACTTGGTGACATCTAGTGGCAATTAATTATGATGCTTTCTCTATGTTAATAAGATCACTGAAAGTCAACAATCTAAAGCATGTTGTTTTAATGTCTGCTTTTACATTATACTGTTTTTTACAGGAACAAGGTGAAGGTTTTTAATAAGTCAAAAATTAGCTGCAGTTTATAATCTGCTTTCATAAACTCTCTGACACATGCACATGCTCAGATAGTCACTGGAAGGTAGATCTACCTGAGATTATACCTAGTAAATTAGGACAGCTTAGGTCTCCTGTCATAACTTGGGTTTCAAGAGTTTCATCACTCTTGAGCAAGTGCCAGCTATCTATGACTATTTCACCTCAGTTTTTTTTCCAACACCCCATTGGTGTGTTCCCCCTATTGGCTCCCTGTAGCTACCCGCATTAGATTTAAAACACTGATGCTTGCCTACAAAGCCAAAAACAGACCAGCTCCCACCTACCTGAAGACACTTAGCATTACACTCTGTGCCATATTAACTTCAAGCCACAAGCACAGCTTACCATCCTTCAAGGAAGACATGCATCAAGACTCTTCTCTGTTTTGGCATCAAGGTAGTGGAATGAACTTGAACTACTGATGCTAACTTTTTATGCTAACTACTCTCCAACTGCTTTATGGTATTCTCAGACCCTGGGCATGGGGATATGTTGCTCCAGTTGCTCTGGATAAAGATGTACATTGGAAATACTCTAAACTCATCATTCTTTTAAAAATCTATGAGTGCTACATGAATGTTTGAGAGTGACCTTTATATGTGCTGGTGTTTCTGTCCATTTTTTTTCTTGTTTGAGGTATTGTTTAGTTTTGAGATTACTGAAATTGACCTTAAAAACCCTGCTAAAAAAAAAAACAGCCTGGGACAGTTAACTGGTTGGTCAGGCTTGATGGTTTTAGAGGGTTTTGGTCATATTTGGGCTGGTTCTAGATGGTCAGGTTTGATGGTTTTAGAAGATTTTGATCACTTTCAGGCTGGTTCCACCTGGTCAGACTGATCAGGGTAGATGGTTTTAGAGGAGAAACCATGTCAGTTTTTAACAGTCTAAAATCACAGTATCATAGTTTAATCAAATATGAACATTATGCTTACAGGAATTGTCCAAAATATGATTTTTCACTAAGTAGATCATGGTTTAGTTCCCATATCAAACTCAAGGTCTGCAGGCCAAATACTGCTTGCTGCCTCCTTTCATTCATCCCATCCATCCATTTTCTGTACCGCTTATCCTAGGGTCGTGGCGGGGGGGAGCCTGGAGCCTATCCCAGGGAGCTCAGGGCACAATGCGGGGGGACACCCTGGACAGGGTGCCAACCCATCGCATGGCACAATCGTACACACACTCACACACTATGGACAATTTGGACCTACAACGCATGTCTTTGGACTGGGGGAGGAAACCGGAGCCCCTGAAGCATGGGAAGATTTTCAAACTCCACACACACAGGGCAGAGGCAGGATTCAAGCCCCCACCCCTGGAGATGTGAGGCAACAGTGCTAACCACTAAGCCACCGTGCCCCCCTCCTTTCATTCAGCCCATGCGATTTTGCAAAAAAAATAATACTGAAACAGCCTGTAGTAGCTACATGTTCACAGTATATCATATTATTACATTGTTGTGTATCATTGTCAGTCATCAGTGTTGTTCCAGTAGAGCATTTTGTATCCGAATAAAATGTATCGTATGTATAATAAAGCCGTGTCTCCATCCACAGCTACTCAAGAGTTATAATGTATTACTTCAAGCCTCAGTTATCATTGGTATCAAGTATCAGTTTTCCAGTATTAGGTGTGAGATATCAGTTATCATGTGTCAGGTATGAGTTGCCAGATACCGGATCAGGTGGCCACATGGACATGTAGTTTTCAGTGTTGAATAGGTAAGGTTGTGTACAGATGATCAGTGGCAAAAGCGTTTTGTGCCAGCGAAGCCCTTGTTTCCTTATAGAGATGCTGCTTGGATTCAATGCCTTGGCACTGTACTCAAATTCAACTTTGACCCAGTTTACACTGCGCTTTTCAAAGCACAACCAATAAGATCAGCCAGTGGCTTATTCAGGAATTAATTTCAGAGGGGATGAGGAAATATACCAAATAATCACAGCATGATCTGTACAATTCTATTGATAAGTGTGACCATAGTGCTATTCTCTACATCTATTACATTACCCAAAATTTTATTTACAACAAATGTAGATCTTTTTATTTCTACACATCTTTTTGTTACATTGTTAATTGCACATTACATTGTACAATATTTGCTATTGTTTGTGATTTATAAGTTATAACTGGTCTGGCCTGATTCAGATATACACAAAGCTTTATATGGTTGGATTCATTCCATTTTGACATTAAGGGTCTCAGAATGCAGAGGGTTTCAGTTCTGACGCTGAGGGTTCGTTCAATTTTTTGTGACTGTATTATGGTCACTCTACTAGTTGTAGCTTATAAGGTCCCAATAAAAAAAAATTTAAAAAAAAGAGTCTGCTTTGTTTTATTGTTTTAGGCCCTGCACACAGAGAACTGCAGGAGTGCAGCAAAATAGCTGGGGCCCAAACTGCACACACACACACACAAAATAAACTGGAGCCAAAAGCGCACTTGCTCAAACTGTTTCATGTCTTGTTCAAAATAAACTGTGTTTCTAGACTATCAGTTGTTATGTGTTATGTGTTATTAGATTATTAACAAACAGTTCCAGCAATTAAAGGCACCATAAACACGCCCACTGGAGGGGTTCAGGGTTCAGGGGGACGTTCCCATGACGTAGTGTGTTTCTGTTAGCTGGGCTGTTACACTGCGGGCTTTAGGACCGCGCAGGTATCGTGGTTATGCTCAGGGTTGCCAGATCTTTCCCATAGACTTGAAATTGGCGTGTTTTAGGCATTAAATTATACACAGCACACGTATAGATGTGGATTGATTTAAATGTAGTGAATTATTAGCTGAAACTGCGACCTTCATCAGGATAAAACGGTTAAAAATAAATGAATGGGCTTTTAAAAGAAAAGAAAAGAAAAATAATGCACTATCAGTGAATTTGTCTACTTATTCATTTACATATAATAATACAAGATGTGTAATGTTCGAGATATCTGTATACGTCTTAAAACTTTTGTACATATTACAATATATTTGGTTATAATGGTTGTGGTTTGTTTTTTTTTTTAATTATTGTTGTTATTTTAATAGAGAGTTTGGGGTATTTTAGGCATACCTGGCAACCTTGGCTCTACCGTAAACCTTCTGGCTAGCTGTTTGTCTTCTTACCATGTGGTGTGTTGGGGAGTGTTGCTGGACTTTCTGCAGTTATTATCCTGAAATCCACTGAACAAACACTCAACTCTTGTTCACGAAGGGTACTTCAACGACTTTACGTTTAGCGCAGTGCAAAGAAGAAGTGCTACTCGTGAAGGAGACGATCCCAGAATGAAATCGGAGGGGATTGAAGGCTGTGAGAGATTCCTGAGCCCTGGGAAAGGCCGAGGGGTCAGAGCAACGCGGCACTTCCAAGTGGGTGACCTGGTGTTCGCCTGTCCGGCGTACTCCTACGTCCTGACAGTGAACGAGAGGGGCGGCCACTGCGAGTTCTGCTTCACCAGGTAGCCTGCTTGCTGCTCCAGTGCTGCTTGTGTGAATGGGCGTAGTTTAGAGCCTGGAGTTTTAAGCCGTGTCTGTATGATTGTCGCTTGTCTTCTCAGAAAGGACGGGCTGTCCAAGTGTGGCAAGTGCAAGCAGGCCTACTACTGCAACGTGGAGTGTCAGGTAGGCCTAAAACACGCCTCTCTGCACGCTTGGGCACAGTTCACGGATCCAGCCACCGCAAATATCTGGCCAGTTCAGTTTACATCCAGGTTTTGGAGACGATGCTGAAGTTGCTTTCTCTTTCGTAGCTTCTTATTCGAGTTCGCCGTTCCACCTTAAATGACTGCAGATACCACAAAGTGCCGCTAGGGGGCCCTGAGTTCTTTAACCCGTGTGGTGTGTTTTATTTAAAAAAAAACAGCCTCGAAATGGCCAATTATTAAATAGCACGTGCACAAATGTGTTTAGGGACAAGGACGCATAGGCACCCAGGTGTAACTGTTGTATATTTTGTTGTTGTTGTTGTTGTTGTTGTTGTTAGGGGGCCAAGCACTGAAGATGCATAGGCGCCCAGGTGTAATTGTTGTATATGTTGTTGTTGTTGTTATTATTAGTAGAAGTAGTAGTATTATTAGGGGGTCAAGCACCAAAGATGCATAGGCACCCAGTTGTAATTATGTTGTTGTTGTTGTTGTTGTTGTTGTTAGGGGGCCAAGCACCGAAGATACATAGCCACCCTGCTGTAATTGTTGTATATTTTGTTGTTGTTGTTATTATTATTATTATTATTATTATTATTATTATTATTATTATTAGGGGGCCAAGCACCAAAGATGCATAGGCACCCAGCTGTAATTATGTGTTCTTGTTGTTGTTGTTGTTGTTGTTAGGGGGCCAAGCACTGAAGATGCTTAGGCACCCACTTGCAATTGATGTATGTGTTGTTGTTGTTGTTATTATTATTATTATTATTATTATTATTAAGGGCCAAACATCGAAGATGCATAGGCACCTTATTCTAATTGTTGTATGTGTTGGTATTGTTATTATTAGGGGGCCAAGCACCAAAGATGCGTAGGCACCCAGTTGTAATTGTTGCATTTGTTGTTGTTGTTATTAGTAGTAGTAGTAGTAGTAGTAGTAGTAATATTAGGGGGCCAAGCACCGAAGATGCATAGGCATCCAATTGTAATTGTTGTGTGTATTGTTGTTGTTGTTGTTGTTATTATTATTATTAGTAGTAGTAGTGGTAGTAGTAGTAATATTAGGGGGCCAAGCACCGAAGATGCATAGGCATCCAATTGTAATTGTTGTGTGTGTTGTTGTTGTTGTTGTTATTATTATTATTATTATTAGTAGTAGTAGTAGTAGTAGTAGTAGTAGTATTAGGGGGCCAATCACCAAAGATGCATAGGTACTCAGTTGCAATTGTTGTATGTTTAGTTGTTGTTATTATTATTATTATTATTATTATTATTAGTGCTGAAGATGCATGGGCACCCAATTGCAATTGTTGTATGTTTAGTTGTTATTATTATTATTATTATTATTATTATTATTGTTATTATTAGTGCTGAAGATGCATAGGCACCCAATAGTAATTGTTGTATGTTTTCTTCGTGTTGTTGTTACTGGCACCTTTTTGTAAATCTAAGTCATTTTCACATTATTGTTATACTTTGACATGAAAGTCTATGGTAGCCCTCAGAATGCTTTGCATACCTTTTCTGAAATTAATCACAATGATAGAGGACAGTCTCAGCTAATTACAAAGCAAGTTTGGTGTTTGCATCTCAAGCACTCTAGCACCAACAACAGGCCAATATTGGACATACGTTTGTAGGGGAGAGGTTTTTTTTTCGGCTGCTTCTACAAATTTTATCCAATCATCATGAAATTTGGACGACAGCAGTGGGGTACTATCTCAGCATGAGTGAAGATCTTAAAGGACTTAAAAAGTTTTGTCTAAGTTTACCTCTGGGTGGTGCTGTAATTCACAAATTATTAAAACTGCTAATAACTTTTGAACCACTCAATGTCAAATCATGATTCTTCTTTCTGTTGAATCCCAGGAAGTTGCAGAGTGTTCTTGATGCAAATGTATTTGGAGGGGACATTTGCCATACAGGAAATGAGGGCATTTCTTAGCAGTGCTTTTATGTATTGACACCATAGTCGGCTCATATGTTCAGCAACATGACCTGGGGGGTATTTTAGGAAGCAGGCTAATAAAAGCATGGCTTATTTGACATAGCCTCGCTTGATTTAACATAACGGGTCAATCTAGGCTCAGTGCGTTCCTTCAACGAAATTCAGGTGCAATGTTTTTTGTTTGTTTGTTTGTTTGTTTGTTTTTTTGGCTAATTTAAGCTGGAATTTGCAAATGAGAGAGCTGCTTTTGTCACTGCAGCTGAACAGCAATTTAGAATTAAATCATATGATGAAAACTATTAATGAAATATCAGTGACAAATATGAATTAAATGTAGTATGAAAAATATTAATATTACTGTAAGGAAAGTTTATCAAATTAAAGTGCACATTAACTAAATTGTCTGACTGAATTGTTTCACAAAACACTCTTAATTTCATGTCATCTCTGACAGTCTCTAAGATTGTCTGCATGTCTGGACGATCATTAAAAAAAGAGAAATTCATATTTAAGAAAAAAAAAAGATTTTTCAGAGTATCATACCTCTCATTTTCATCCATTAGGGCGTCCAAGGTTGGTCAGCTTCTGGTGCCCCTGGCAGTTGCCTGTATCTGTGCTGCCCATGCACCTGGCTCTATCACTTCTTTTTTTGTTTTAATTAATCTTACTTCAGTCTTGCATAAAAAAAAAAACAAAACAAAATTGCTGAAATTAACATGACAACAGTTTTCAGCACTGTCACCCTTAATAGGGCACATTTGGCCAAAAACAATAAGCAATTAAGTACAAGCATGAAAACAAATGCTATTACAACATACTAGGTAACTAGGAGCAGGACTGTCTATAAAGTGCAACAGTTGTAAGTTGTGGTGGATAGTCTGAGACCTCACCATCTCCCTCAGATCGCTCCGAAAAGACCTAAAAGCACTAAAGCGTTGATCCCTGGGGCAAAGCATATCTACACCAACATAAGTGCAAGCACTAAATCACCTCATATTCATGTGAAAATTGCTTTGGCCAGGCAGAACCCAAATTATGCCACTGTATACTAGTCTTTTGTTTCAGAATGCGGTGTGTTTTTTGGTGGTCCAAGACATTTTAACCCCTTAAACAGTGCTTTTGAGCAACTCCTATATAGAAAAACTAGACATTTTATCAATATATAACAGTCATCTTAAGCGTGAAGGCTTTGGGCGAGACTAGAAACAAATTATTTTATTGTAGGAAGTCTGTTTCTTTCAGAATGTGGTGAGTTTTTGGTTGCCCAAGATTTAACCCTTTAAACAGTGCTCAATGACTTATACGGAAATTGACTCATTAGGCATTTTACGCAACATACGATCATTTTAAGGGTGTCAACGGGTAAAAAACAACAATGTACTATCAGCAAAAAAGAAAGCAGGTAAAACTACATTTGTGCACTAAAAATGTACAATTACAATACACCACACAGTTTAAAAAAAAGTTAAAAATCTGAGTGCCCTCTATGGGCACAATTTCGTACCTACAGTCATTTAAGGTGGAATGGCAAATAAGAATCTGTGACTGGGGAAACCAGCTTCAGCCTGTTGCTGCCAGACTGGCATTGCGTCCTGACCCCCACCTTTTCATCTTGCAGGTGAGCCCAAACAGGGTCCATAGTAGGGGTGTAATATCGATCAAATAACCAACAATCCGATGTATCGATGCAATGCGTAAACGTCGATGCGTATATAATTTTTAAGATGGACCCTTATTTAGGACACTCTAATTCCAGCCACGTCCTGGACATGGCGTCCGTCAATGTTAAAGTTCATCACGGATCCTTATTTGCATGAAATATGTAGCATTCCATAGTGGAAAAAAGCTCAATACACTTTTCAAACTGTATTTTGGTTGCATCTGTGAATTAATAGAAATGTTACTGATTGTGTGAAGTAGGCACATTGTTTAATATCGATCGCAGGCCCATGAATCGATCAAATCGAAATCGCAGTCATTGAGGTATGGGTAAATATCGAAACGCTGGCTAAAAGAATCGATATTAGATCATATCATCATGAATCTTGCGATTTACACCCCTAGTACCTAGGTAGCCCAGTTACCAGGTGCTTGTCTGGGGTCACCACCCCCAGGCTTGATTTGAGTGGTGGGTCCCAGTAACCCACTTAGATATATTTATTAGAAAGTTTTTGTACCTTTCATTGGGGGTCTTTCAGGAATACTCTTTGTCTGACCTCATCCCTTAGAGCATTACGCTCCCGATGACATAGCCCCAAGGTTCCATTGAAGTACACAATCCCCTTTACACCATTATGGCCTGGATCCATGAAGGGCTACTGAACTGATGTGTTAAAACGGTTGTTCATGCCCTCACTAATGCACATTAACTGAACACAATGCATTCTGATCCCTCATTACCCTACTCGCAATAAAGAATCACACAAAAAAGATCAAGTCACATAATGGGTAAACGTAATTCAAATCAATAACACTTTCTTGTTTACAGAGCTGTGTGTTGACACTTTAAACACTCCTTCAGCTGGCTCTGACTGTTTTTAACTTCCCTGCACTCAAATTAGTAAGGAAACGCTTGCACATTGCTCTCCTGTTTATCAGCAGCTGAAAACGCACAAGTGTCCACGATATACAATGTGCGTATTTGTTTCTATCAGCAGTTTTTACTCTTGTCTTTGAGCCATGATTTCTTACTGCACGCTTACCAAGACTTATGTTGAAGTTGTATAAGGCTTTATATTGAATTATTGGGTTGAACCCCTTTAAAAAAATGTCTAATTTATAAATCCAAAGTAATTCTCTGTAATAATTTTCTTGATACCCGCTACTTTTCTGCTAGGGAGTGCTTTTTCATACCAAAATATTGCAATGGCGTCTTATTACAGCATAAAATATACAGCAACTAGATTCCTAAAATTATGGTGACAAGTGAATTTTCCATTTCTGGAATGGTTTGTTTGGTCTGAGACCATCTGAATGAGCTGCTCTCACATTGAGAAAGCAAACCCTGAATTGACCTTACTGCAGAAAGTCACCCAAACACAAGGTGCAAACTGAGCCAATGGACAAAGCTGTAGCACTACATAAATGATACGATTCTTTGTGAATTCTGTTTATATAAGCACATTTTAACTGCTTGCTGCTTTGTTGAAGAGAAGAAGAAGTGCAGAGCATCATCAGTGTTCCATGTTGAATGTGTGTGTTAAAGCTCCTTTGCCATCTTCTCATTTAGAAAGGAGATTGGTCCATGCACAAGCTGGAGTGCTCTGCCATGTGTTCATATGGAGAAAACTGGTGTCCCTCCGAAACTGTGCGACTGGTTGCTAGAATCATCGTGAAGCAGGTACGTACGGCGGATTATTTTGTCAATGAAACTACATCATAGTATATTGATATACATTTTGTAGCTCTTGCAAGCCAAGCTAACATTTTCCCACTCATCATTGGCCATTGGCAAATGGTACAGAATGAGATTTCTTAAAACTGGGAATCATCTGAATAATAGGAATACTGAATACATGGATCCAGAGCAAGTTTTCTCTGACCCTAACCCATCCTCCAGCACATTTTACAGTCACCTTTAAATCAATTTGTCCATCGTTTAAAAGGTCTCACGGTATTGAAACCTGTCCTACCATCAAGACCTGCTGAGTGTATAACTACATATAGGTGCTGTAACTCAGAGCAGAAATATCCACATGTTAACAGTCAAAATCACTGCCAGAAAAATAGCAAGGAGTGAAAATGTAAGCAAGGAAGAACTGTTGAGGCACATCTCTATCTTTCGTTTTTAAAGAGATAGTTAAAGTTTTGTGTAAAACATCCCTCGCTACACTGTTTTTTTTTTAAATAAAATGTACTTCTAAAAGTAGTAAGGATTACTTTTTAACCTTACTTCGGTAAATATGTAAAAGAAAAGACATACTTGTACGGACTTGCAATCGACTCTGTTTCTCCACCACATCGTTTCTGATGGCATGCACTATGTAGAGCAATTACACAGATTCTGAAGATTTAGTAGCTCTAAATAGTTTGGCTTTTTGTAATATCACAATAATAACCACTACAAGGCAATAACATGTTCAGTAAAGTGGAATTTAGGGAACTAGGGGAAACGCCATCAACTACTTAACTAAGAAATCCTAATTCTAAATAGGAAAAAAGCAAACTGTTAAAAGGTGTGAGCAAGAGAATGAGTGGAGGAAGGGAGGTGTGAAGGAGAGAGAGAGAGAGAGAGAGAGAGAGCAGTGCCAGTTTGCCTGTTTGTGCTAAGCTTATTACCTTGGGTGATACGTGACCGCACCTCGTCATCTGTGAAATAGTAGAACAATAGACTAGAAAAATATGGCAGGGAGTTGAAAGAGTCAGCCAGCAGTAACTCTAACAATGGTTCTGATGACAAAAATAAGTTCCAAAGTGCACCAAAGTTAACGAGAACAATGTTATGGACTTCAGAGATTATGTTTCCTCGGTAAAAATGGAGATCTCGGAGTGATGTGTTAGTAAGTAGAGAGTGAAAGACAGCATGTGAGAGACAGAGATCAAGGAGGGAGTGGAGATTTGCAGGGGTGCATGGGAATCCTGGTATTTTACAGAGGTGGGATTTTCCTCTCTTTGTTGTCCCACCTTGAGGGTTGACCTGACAGAGAACGAACAATGGCTTGCAGATCCTTTTCATGCTTTACCGGTGTGCCATATCTGGTTCTAAGCCCGTCCACTTTATTGTGGCATTACTGTAATGGAAGAGAACCCCCTATCTGTGGATGAATGGTACCTACATTCAGTTCCAGTCTTGTGGAAGACATCCTGTCTGGTGCCAGTACCGAAAAACCCTAAGAACCTCAATGACTACAGTCCTGTGGCATTAACATCACACACATTGGGATGGATGATGCAGTTGCTGTAACCGTTCTTTCCTTATCTTATCATATTTTATCTTAATGATGTTTGTTACTTCGAGGCATAACATTGGAGGCAAGTAAGGTATTAGCTACTATTAGCTAATGTTACTGAATTTGTAACATATTTTTAGAAGTTGCCTAATGTTATGTAAGCTATGACTTTTTTTGTAGCTTGCTAGATGAAAAATGTTGTCTCAATTTAATGGACAGGTTGCCGGCAGTTTTGCATCAGCAAAAGAAGACAGCAAAAGAACACTGTAGGGAGAGATCAGTAGCTGCATACTTGTTTAAATTGACTTGAAGTTTATTGGCTTTCTTGCAACATTCAAAAAACCTTTGAGTGATGCCATATTTCTTTCTGATATTGTCCGGTATTCTTCCTTTGCTTTAGCAAAAGCAGTAGATCTAGCTGAAACACTTTTTCAGACTTTCCTGGGGTTCTGGGTTTAGGTTGGGTAAGATTACAGGAAGTCCTGTTAGCACCTCTGCATGTGAGTGCAGCACCCTTTACCTGAAATTGATAAAGAACCATCTCAAAACAACAACGTCAGGTTGTAGACACCTGACCATCACACCATTTGTGTTTTTTGAACATCCCATTGCAGACTTAGCCCCCCATTGCTGCTATAACAACCTCCACTCTTCTGGGAAAGCTTTCTGCTAGATTTTGTGGGGATTTGCTCAGTCAGCCACAAGAGCATTAGTGAGGTCAGGCACTGATGTTGGGCGAGGAGGCCTGGAGCGCAGTCGGCATTCCAGTTCATCCCAAAGATGTTCAGTGGGGTTGAGGTCAGGGTTCTGTGCAGGCCATTCAATTTCTTACACTCCAACCGTAGCAAACCATGTCTTTATGGACCTCGGTTTGTGCACAGGGGTACTGTCATGCTGGAACTGGTTTGGACCTCTTAGTTACAATGAAGGGAAATTGTAATACTATAGCATTATTCTAACTTTGTGGCAGTTTGGGGAAGGCCCACGTCTGGGTATGATGGTCAAGTGTCCACAGACCTTTGGCCATATAGTGTGTATATCTGATGAAATACTATTAGGTGACTATTGTCAACTATAAACAGCAGCTTCCTGATTTAGGAAAGACAAGGTTGTTTTGAAAGAACGCTCCCTTGCTTACACAGTCACATTAGATAGAATGCTTGCCAAAAGGGTCCACAGGGCTTCAGGCTGAGCCCAATGATTAACTCAAGTGAAGAAGCTGAGGAGCTGTACAAATTCAGTAGTTGATAAGAGTGAGTCTAATAAAAACCTTGAAAGCGCAAAATAAATTATAGAAACAGATAGTACAGTACATAGCTGTAATTTCAGGAATCATCTACAGCCTGCAATAAGGTCAAAACGGCCTGGGTTTCTGCATACTGGTGTCTTATTGCAGCACGACAACACACAGGCACATACCGCGCATCACACTGTTGTAACCATCAAGGACAGGCAGTTTCATTATCTGCCACATCCGCCGTCATGCCCAGATTTTGCAATGAGTGATTCCCCTGTTTTTGAGCCACTGAACGAGGCATTGGAAAAACTTTCAGTCGGGTAAGGAAGTGTAACAGATGGTGCATCATTCCTATCTGTAATAAACAAAGCTAAATTAAAAAAAAATTAAGTTTTCATTTGATTGACCCTCATATGTTTTGCAAATTGCTGTTATTATTTGCTTATTCCCAGCAGCCCCTCTCAAAAATTTGCAGGGGCATAGTGGTAGGGTTCACCTTTTCAGAATTTTCAGTCTAGACCATGCCCACTTCTGATTTAATACTGAATACTAGATATTTTTAGGTAGAGATAACTTTTAGAAGATTCTTACTGCCCAGCTGGCAAATGGCAAAATCCAACTAACTCAGCCAAAGCCTATATATACACCCGTAACATTAAAACCACTGACTGGTGAAGTGAATAACATTGATTATCTCGTTACAATGGCAACTGTCAAGGGGTGGGATATATTAAGCAGCAAGTGAACAGTCAGTTCTTGAAGTTGATGTGTTGGAAGCAGGAAAAATGGGCAAGTGTAAGGATCTGAGTGACTTTGACAAGGGCCAGATTGTGATGGCCAGATGACTGGGTCAGAGCATCTCCAAAACGGCAGGTCTTGTAGGGTGTTCCCGGTGGTTTGTACCTACCAAAAGTGGTCCAAAAAAGGACAACCTGTGAACTGGCGACAGGGTCATGGGCGCCCAAGGCTCTTGGGGAGTGAAGTCTAGCCTATCTGGTCTGATCCCACAGAAGAGCTACTGTAGCACAAATTGCTGAAAAGGTTAATGCTGGCTATGATAGAAAGGTGTCAGAACACACAGTTAATTGCAGCTTGCTGTGTGTGGAGCTTGCTGTAGCACAAATTGCTGAAAAGGTTAATGCTGGCTATGATAGAAAGGTGTCAGAACACACAGTTAATTGCAGCTTGCTGTGTGTGGGGCTGCGTAGCTGCAGACCAGTCAGAGTGCCCATACTGACCCCTGTTCACCACCGAAAGCGCCTACGATGAGCACTTGAGCATCAGAACTGGACCATGGAGCAATGGAAGAAGATCTGTTTGTTGATTTGTTTTTGTGATGATTGCTCAATAGTCATCTGTCATTGATGCTTAAATGAACATTTTCCTTCTCTTTGTCAGAAATTCCAGACAGACCTGACTCAGTCTGAAAGATTGTTATCCCTGAAAGAGTTTGAATCACGTAAGTATGGTCTCTTGTCTCACAGTTATGGCCAAACCTCATAACCATAGCCCAGCATAATACTGTTTTGCTGTTTATTTTTTATAACAATTCCCTGTTTAGTTATGGTGGGGTAGGCTTGCTGAGTTATCAAAACTAAGGTAGATTATAAAGCACTAACGGATGTGAAATTCATAATAAATATATCCTAATACTAGTATGAATAGGCCATGGTCTAGGAGCATAACGAAGCCTAAACCCTGTTAGAGAGGAGTTGGTACAGTGAGTTAGTTTTTTCTTTTGTAGATTCAGTGCTTTTTTAAGTGTCTAGTCAAGAGGTGACACTTCAGTCTTTGTTTGGAGACAGTCAGTGACTCAGCTGTTTGGACAGCCAGGGTAAGTTCATTCCAGCACTTTGGTACCAGGATAGAGAAGAGTACTGATGCATGTCCTCCTTGTGTTGCGAGAGATGATGGGTCAATTCGAGCCATGCTTGTGGCTTGAAGGGAATATGGTACAAAGTGAGGTTTGATTATTGTGTCTGTTTTGGCTTTGTAGGCAACAGTGTTTTAACTCTGATTTGTGCAGCTGCAGGAAGCTAATCGACAAGGTGTGCAGCTGCAATCATTAGGAGATGGGGCTCCCTAATCTACCAGAAATGTGGTGACAGTACTATTCAGTTTATGTGTAATGTGGAGTTCTTAAGGTGTGTGAGAGGAGCCATAGCAGTCAGGATCTGCCACCAACATTAGGCAGCAAGAGTGCACCTACAGCTTCACAGAGTGAACAGTTTATTAGGTATGGTCATTTCAAGTGTTTTAAAGGGGAGTCCCGGACCCTGGCAGGTCTAACTATGTCCCATCATTGTTAGACCTGCCAGGGTCCGGGACTACCTTTTAAAACACTTGAAAGACCCTGGCAGGTCTAACTCTGATGGCACAACTAAAAGGGAGAGCCAGAACATAACACATGCATGATGGCTTAGCTGCTGAGCTACAGCCTCTAGGATCATGGAGAGGGTAGGTTTGCTACTGGTCCATAGTTTGACATCTGACAAGGGTCAAGGTCAGATTTTTTAATCAGTGGTTTGATAACTGTTATTTATTTAACAGATTTAATTACATAGCCAACAGTAAGGGAGGAGTTTATTCACTTTAACAGAGCTCCTGGTGCTATTTAAGAAATTTAGGTCTCGGAAGTCGATGATTATTGGAATCAGCTTGGATTAGGACCAACATACCTGCCAATATAAACCTAGCAGGACTCTCAGGTCATTAGGAACTAGTCAGTTAGTATTGCCAAGGGTAAATACTAAGCATGGAGAAGTGGGGTCAGTGGGTGAGCCAATACATCTGGGAGATTTTTTTTTTTTCTTTTCAATAATGTACTGTAGCTGACCTGATCTGACCTCATTGTTTCTGATTTGTTGTTTATATTCTTTGTTGTACATTTGGTCTCATTTTGCCTTATTGCTTTTTAATATGTTGTCAAGAGAAGAACATGTAAAATAAGAATTTTTCTGTTCATATGACAACTTGAACCTGAATTAAGTTTGTTAGCCAAGGACGTCCAAGAATATTTCTTGTATCATGACCTCAAAAATTTTGAATGTTTCATTCTATCCATATCTATTCAGGAACTGGCTCAGGCTTAGAATTGAAATGAAAGCAATGTGAAACTGTATTATGTCTTTTTTTTATTATTATTATTATTATTGCCCTTGTGCGTGTCCCCCACACCACTTATTCAGCTATTCCCTGCTTATATTGTCACAAAGCAGTTTTGCAGAGATCTGTAATAATAGAACTGGAGAAACCACCATGCTTTATGTGGTCCTGGGGTTTTAGGCAGCTGAGATAAGAATGAAATGTTTAACTAAATGATGCATCATATTGTAAGTACTGGGCAGAAATAAATACCTATTTGGAAATGTCAGAGCTGTTGGGTGTTAGTCATAGGGCTGCACGTGTTGCAGTAATAATTGAGTAATTGTGACTCTTGATAATCATGTAAATTCTCAAAAAATGTGAGCATGACGATCCTTTCTTAATTAACAATGCTTAATGTGTCTGGCATTTTTGAAAGCATATTAATGTGGTTCCCTATTATTTTGTCAAGATTTGGACAAGATAGACAATGAGAAAAACGAGATGAACCAAACTGATATTGCTGCACTCCATCACTTTTATTCTAAGTATCTGGATATTCCTAGTAATGCTGCTCTTGCAGAACTCTTTGCCCAGGTAAGTTACTTTACAATGTTTCTCAGTTGTTTAGGAGGAATTTGTGAAACAGTACTGCTGACTTAAACTTCAAAAAGCTTTCTCTTTGCCTTAAACATTTAAACTTTTCAAGTATGTTGTGATGTTGAGTTAACAAAAGAAGTGTTGCTAACATGCTGATTAACTTAAATGTTTACAAAGCCGTTCAGAATACCATTTGTAATTATGAATACTTCAAGTGTTAATTGGTAAGAACAGTGAGTTTTAATCACATGTAAACAATGTCAGTGGATACCGTACTAGCTTTTGTATGTTTGTTTTATTTTGATCGATGTTAGGTCAATGATGGAACATTTTTTGATAAGAATATTGACATATTGAGCATTTTTCTATCAAGTTACGTAAATAGAAAGGCTGCTATGGTATCCAAAACCTCACTGTGCTTACTAAGGTGACTGTGGAGCAACAATAATCAGCCCCACTTCTTAAAAACTGACCTTTAGAGTGTGGGCTATCAATAATACAACCCTCTGAGTGTGTCTCTTCCTTTCTCCCCCACCACAACCATTATCCTGTTAATTAATCTGCTTTTATATAATTTTCTGGTTAACGGCTGTCAGCAGATTTTCACCCTATGTTCATATATGAACTATGTATTTCCAGTAGTTATCAAAAATACCACAAGTACTATCAAATGGATAGAGGTTCATGCAGGCTGAGGCATATAATACCTATGTGCATTTCTGTGTAGGTTATACATGGGTGGGACAGATATCTGACACAGATATATTAATGTCAAAGTGAACTTTGTGCCATTAAAAAATCATTTTTCTTCATTAGGTGTCCAAGTAACGTCAGGGACCATGAATACCATCAAGCTAAAACCCTGCTGGGGGGCTATTGCAATTTGAAAGTAAACACAAAAGACAAGGTTTTTGTTTGTTTTGTTGTTTTTTTTTTCTCTTTTGGGATCTCCAAAATTAATTTCTTAATTAGGTTTTTTAATTTCATATTTGGCTGCTTTGTGTAGTATATACTGTAAGTGGCACTTCTCACATTCCATATTGGTGCAGCATCACAAAATTTGGGAAAATGGCAGAAATTAAGTAATCATTCTAATACATAATCATAAAAATCACAGCTCCCGTGTTTATACATGATCATAAACTACATCTACACCCTTCTTGCTCGTATGGTGCATGCAGGGCATCCACCACCCAATAAACACTTTCAGGCCCGAGTAGGGCTGAGATTGGACAGTAATTTTTTTAATGTGGCATGGCTTGCTCTCACTGATGAAAGAGAACTTTTGACAAATTCAGCACTTATTTCTTTAAGCAATACCCTGCTGCCTGTTTTCACTGAAGAGATCAAGTAACATCAAGAGTAATGCAATAATGGTTTCGCTTTTCAGTGTGGAACATTTTCTGCATGTGACTTAGGAAAAGCAATACCATTTGTGTTATCACAGGTTTCTTTTCGCTCTGGCACAGAATCATCTCCACAGAGAGCACACAATTTCTTATTTAACACATTTCACTTGCTCTGACAAGGACAAAGGCTCACCCCCTTTTCATCTGAGCCTGTTATTGACAGCAAGCCTACTTAAATGCATTTACATCAACCTAAAAACCCTGTTAGTGAGGAGTTAGTGCAGCAGCAAAAACAGTACAAGTTGAGGTGTTTTTAATTCTTGCTCATTGAAGTGCTTAGTGAAGAGGTAGGTTTTCGGTCTATATTTCAAGACAGCCAGCTGTTTAGACAGTCAGGGGACGTTCATGGTCACCTGGGTGCCAGTACAGAGAAGAGTTTTGATGCATGTCTTCCTTGTATCTTCAGGATTGGTGGGTCAGAGCAGAGCGAGGTTTGATAAGTGTACATCTTTATCCAGAGCAACTGGAGCAACATATCCCCATGCCCAGGGTCTGAGAATACCATAAAGCAGTTGGAGAGTAGTTAGCGTAAAAGTCAGTAGTTCAAGTTCATTCCACCACCTTGATGCCAAAACAGAGAAGAGTCTTGATGCATGTCTTCCTTGAAGGATGGTAAGCTGTGCTTGTGGCTTGAAGGGAATATGGCACAGAGTGTAATGCTAAGTGTCTTCAGGTAGGAGGGGGCTTGTCTGTTTTTTTGGATTTGTAGGCAAGCATCAGTGCTTTACATCTGATGCAGGCAGCTACAGGAAACCAGTGGAAGCAACACAGCAAAGGGATGATGAGGTTGAAAATAAGTGTTTTGCAGCTGCATTCTGGATTAGTTGCAGGGGTCAGAAGGCACACAGGGGAAGACCTGCCAGGTTTGAGTTGCAGTAATCCAGTCTCAAGATGACCAGGGACTAAAGAAGCATCTGAGTGACTTCTGGAAAGAAATGACCAGATCATTCTGATGTTTTAAAGGAAAAGCCTACATACCTGAGACAGGATAGCAGTATGAGGAAAGAAAGATGGTTGTTTGTTCAGATCTACCCCAAGGTTACGTGCATTTCTCTGGCCATTTCTCTGCACATAAGACACCCTTGTTCAGCTGATTGGAAAAAAAAAAAACCTTAACTCATACTGTTTTTGTTGCTGTACCACCTCACTGTATTAACTCCTCTCTAACAGGGTTTGATAGTATTCTTTGACCCTATTCTAATTGTCCTAGTATATGAGGGAGACTACAATGCACTTCTGTAAGTCATTCTGGAAAAGGACGTCTTCCAAATGCCGTAAATGTATATACTATCAGAGAGTAGAACTGTATAGATTATTAACGATGGACATACATATACTGTTACTGACTAGAAAAATCAGTCATCAATCAGAACTGCAGCTCTGAGCTCTCTTGCTTGAAATTCTGTGCTCATGCTGGGTTACATTTTGCACAATATCTGTAGCCTAAACTGTGTTTTATTTGACTTATGTAAGACTGCTTTACATTCAGAAAATGTACGAGGCAAGCTAATAGATTCAAGAAATGCCTTCCGCAATATTGGGCTTAGTAGAGACCTTACATGTTCATGGGTACACAGTGTTCAGGAAATCAGTTTTACTCTTTGTTACAGGTGAACTGTAATGGTTTTACCATTGAAGATGAGGAGTTGTCTCATTTGGGCTCTGCAGTCTTTCCAGAGTGAGCAGGATGTTATGATCTCCCTCACAACCTATTAATATTAGTATTTAAATGTTTTGGGGTTTTTTTGGTTCATATTGACTTTTTTTTCACTGATATCTTCTTGTATTGCAGCGTTGCTTTGATGAACCACAGCTGTAATCCAAATGTGATCGTGACTTATAAAGGTACAGTAGCAGAGGTCCGTGCTATTCAGAAAATCAGCCCTGGAGAGGAGGTGAGGATGAGAACAGAAAATTAATTATATGTTATAGTATCAGTAAGGTTTAAGCACATTTACTAAAAGTTTGTTAGTGTCTAAAATAATGGATGTATTTCAGCTACAGTATTGTAGCTTGTCTAGGATGTCTTATTATACCACAATAACCCACTCTTTCCTAACAGATTTTCAACAGTTACATTGACCTCCTGTATTCCACTGAGGATAGGAATGAGAGGCTGAAGGATTCATACTTCTTTACCTGTGATTGCACAGAATGCACCACTAAATCAAAGGTGATTTTTTTTTTTAATTATTATTTTTTTTAATGATACCTAATAGGCACAGAGGGTCCCACAGAGGGTCCACTGGCTTCCTGTAGCTGCCCGCATAAGATTTAAAACACTGATGCTTGCCTACAAAGCCAAAAACGGACCAGCACCCACTTATCTCAAAGCACTTATCACACCTTGCACGGCACCACGCTCCCTCCGATCCTCTAGCACTGCTCGACTGGTCCCACCATCTCTCAGGGTACAAGGAAGGCATGCATCGAGACTCTTCTCTGTTCTGGCACCAAGGTGGTAGAATGAACTTCCCCTAGATGTCCGAACAGCTGAGTCACTGGCAGTCTTCAAACGACATCTAAAGACTTACCTCTTCATAAAGTACTTAAGTTAGCACTTACACACAAAAAAAAAAATTAAAAATTTAAAAAAAAAAAAACCCTCCCCAACAGAGTTTTGGACTGATGGTATTCCTAGTTTGTGACCTAGTGAGCCAATGTCAGAATGTATTTTTGATAGACCTCAAAGCACTATTGTAAGTCGCTCTGGATAAGGGCGTCTGCCAAATCCCATAAGTGTAAATGTAAATGTCCCTGGAGGATTAGTGATTAGGCCACAGCGCTCTCACCTCTGCGGCACGGGTTCGATTCCCAGCCAGGGAACACTCTCACTGCTCTCTCAGTGCCGGTCCCAAGCCCGGATAAAATTGGGGAGGGTTGCATCAGGAAGGGTATCCGGCGTAAAAACTGTGCCAAATCAAATACGCGGACCAGTGATCTGCTGTGGCGCCCCCTAATGTGAGCAAAAAGAGGAACAACAACAACCTAATAGGTGCAGAAATAATGCAAATACATGAGATCCTTTATTAGTTTAGGCTATTAAACACCTGAGTAGTTTGCTAACTAAAATAATTTACTGAATTCCTTGTTCAAGTGCTTGTATTGAGAATAAGTGCTGAGGATAAGTTTACTAACTTACTGCAGGACACCAAAAGAGAATAAGAAGAGATAAGAAATTTTTCTTGGACTCAGTGCTTTGAGTCACAACATACCCAATTGTACACACAGCATATTCAATCACACATTCACATACACACATCACATACACTATACTAGTGTCTTCATCTGAGTTAAAACAACATATAATAATGTATCACAGCCTTCCAGCTTGCAAAGCCACCCCATTGCTTAGCCCTGCAGTAATTCTACAGCCCCGTTATGGTTACAAAACCCCATAATTGTTACACAGTCCCGCAATTTATTCACCACCCCATAATTACTGCACAGTCCCATTATTGTTGCACGATTGTTATTTCATAAACCCTTGCACAATCCCACAGTTATTGCACAGTCCCATAACCATCCTGCAGTTATTGCACAGTCCCATGGATATTGCGCAACCTCATAATTAATTAAAACTCCCACAATTTGTGCACAGCCTCATTGTTTTTGCACATTTCAATATAGTTAGACCGTCTAAAAGAATTACACAGTTCCCAAAACCTTGCTATTTAAAGTCTTTATTGAAGCAGGCACCAATGAGTTTTAGAAGTGATTTAATTTGCACCTTGGCACTCTATATCTTCTGCCAGAGGATAGCAGCTGGTACTCGGAGTGAAGGACTTGGGATGGGTCCACCACTATTTTCTGTGCTCCTCTGAGCAAGGTGCATTCATAGATAGACTGGAGAGACTTGTATTCTTTTTTTCGTATGACTGGAAGTGATCTGAGATTTGCTGTAATCTGGAACACAGACTATCAACATGAGTTTTCCATGTGAATGCGTTATCAATATGGACGAGATATTTGTAGGAACATACCTGGTTAATGGGAGTGTTGTGGATGATTACCTGATTATGGTCTCCTACTGCCTTTGGATCAAACACCTCTCTTTCTTTTTGCTCACATTTAATGTGAGGCAATCATCAGCACACTATTAGGCAAATTTTGTTACTTCAGACTGATGGTTCGATATACCTAAATCTTTATACAATAAGCTTAAAATAGCGGTATCTTCTGAGAATTTATTGATGTAGTTGTGTGGGTGTCTACCCATGCATTCATTCATATACAGAGTAAAGAGAATGGGTGAGCTCACACAACCCTGGGGGTGCTGATAATTTTAGATTCAGAAAAGATGTAGTTGACTTTATGTGCTGAATGTGATCTGACAGGAAAGAATGGCACCGTTTAATGATAAAAGGGTTGATGCTCATCTGTTTCAGTTTCTTCAATAGTAAGTGGGGCTGAAGAGTATTAAAAGATGAACTAAAATCAACAAAAAGCAGATGTGCATAAGCCTTAGAGTCTTCTAGATGTTTCAGAATCAAGTGTGTAATAGGGTTAATAGCATCATCTGTACCCCATCCATTATCTATAAGCAAACTGGAATGGGTCTAACTGTGATTTTACCTCTTCTTTTAGTGTCGATACAGTATATTTCTCTAAACATTTAATCATCACAGAAGTTAAAGCTATAGGTCTGTAATCACTATTGTTGATTGGACATGGTTTCTTTGGGACTGGTGTGATAACAGTTTGTTTCCTAATAGTGGGAACAGTATGTGAGACCAGTGACTGTTGGAAAGTAGGGCACTTAGCTGGGGTGAGTTCCTCTGCACATAAATGAGAGAATAGGTCTGACTACTCTTAGCAGCCTCCCTTTGAAACCTTTTTTGCCATTTCTGCCACTCACTTATTCCTAAGTGACCAAGAATGTATCTGTTGTCGGGTATGGTGTACACACACATCCTCTGTAATCTTCCATTATCGATGGACTGGGTATGAAAATGACCCTGGAATTTTGACACAGACCAGTCCACTAAAATCCACCCAGTGATGCACCACCTTCCATGCAGCCCTAGTTACACTTTAGATCAAGCAGAAATACACACTAAATCGGATTTTGATGCCTGAAGTATGAAGTATGAAGTTTGGAAGGTGTGACAAAAGTATTTGAAAATGAATCGGCGGCACAGTGGGTAGTGTTGCTACCTTACAGCTTCAGGGTCCCCGGTTCAGTCCTGAGCTCGGATTAGTGTGTGGTGTGTCTCTCCAATTAGTCTGTGCAGAGTTTCTGTTTCTGGTCTTGTGGATTATCAAAATGTCAAATCTCCAGGGATTACTGCTTTTTTTTTTCTACTGAAAAGAAAAAGATCTTGGAGAAAGTTTGGAAATGACTGTAGAAATTCAGAATTGGGCCCAGGTTGCCCTAATTAGTGGAAGTGATAGAGTAGGCTTCCTATTTGTGGCTACATCTATCATATTAATAAAAATCACTTCAAATGAGTAAATTTCATTTCCTGATTTAAATACAAGAATATTGTTATAAATAGTTGCTTCCTCCTCTGCGCAATAGACGAGGGCACTGTATATAGCTGTATGTATGGCCTCATTTACAGCTGCCTACTCATTTGGTCTAAGCCATTGCTAAAAAAGTAAATTTAATCCATGATGAATAATAGGTTCTTTTACAGTATTTACAATAAAATTGTTTAAGCATTTAAGATCTGTGTGAAGCAGTTATACCTTTACATCTAAGGTGGATTTGCATATGGTATAATCCACTTTTATACTAGAATGAACTATCTTGCATTTTCTGCGTTCTTGTTTACATTTATCTCGGGGAACAGACACCGTCTCAGTATTGTGGGAAAGTGGGTTATGCCCCAAGGCAGCCAGCATGTGGTTGGTTGGTCTGCTGCCTGGTTTGACCTTGGTTTGAAACACTCTCTCAAACGCAATGGTTTCTGGCTTTCAGCCTCTACAGTAATGCACATTTTATGTAATTTAATATCCTCACTTTTTGTAATCCCTCATTTCCAGTAAATTTACTGTACTCTGGGATGTGGCTTTACAGGACGAGGCCAAAATGGAGATTCGTCAGAAGCTGAGTACTCCTCCAGAGCCCGAAGAAGTTCAGGAAATGGTGAGGTATGCCAAGAATATCATTGAGGAATTCAGGAGAGCCAAGCACTATAAGAATATCCTTACCAGCCATTTTCTCTCTTGTAATAATCTTTGGGGTGTGCCAGTCTGCCATTAGGCAAACAGATTACTGAAATAAGAAGCATAGCATAATTGAAAATTATTCTACTGTACAAAATCAAAATGTTATGCAGGTTTGTTCCACATTGTCTAATCACTTGTTAAACATGTTAAACATTTGTTTTAATTAAAAAAAAAAAAAAAAAACATTGAGAACTTTTGAAAAATGATGAACCTGGAGCACTGTGTTTTTAACCTGATTCCTGGTGGTCTAACTATTCATTCTGAGAAATGAGAACACTGTACAGAGCCAATGTAGCCAACTAACTGCCTGCTCTACTAAATAGTATGTAAGTAAACCGATTATGTAATTGATATTAATACACAGAGTGAAAGTGAATGCTTATTAAAAGTGCATTGCTTTTTCTTAAAGCCACTTAAGAAGTAATAAAATCAGCATAAAGAATAAAATCACTAGGGTGACCTAATGTACTGTACATTGCAGAACTGGCGCTCATAACCAGTTGAGTGAATTTAATTAAAATTTGATGCCAATTTCTACCAAAGGTTGTCAATATTGCAAGACACTAAACCACAGGATAACACAAGCTTTAAAGTAGTAATTGATTTTAAAAGTCCTTGACTCCACAGCACCTCCCAGTGAGCTGCTAGAGATCTGTGAGTTAAGTCTGGAGAAAATGGGATCCGTATTTGTTGACACCAATGTGTACATGCTGCACATGATGTACCAGGCCATGGGTGTCTGTCTCTACATGCAGGACTGGGATGGAGCCATGAAGTATGGCGAGAAAATAGTGGAACCCTATAGGTACAATGGATTATTTGTATTAATAATGTTTGACTATAGTAAAAATAAGACCCTTTATGTCTCTTGTTTTTGACACTGACACACATTTTCCCTCTTTCCCAGTGTGCATTACCCTCAGTACTCTCTCAATGTGGCTTCTATGTACCTGAAGCTTGGAAGACTTTACATGGGGCTTGAGAAAAGAACACAAGGAGTGAAAGCTTTAAAAAAGGTATTGTGTATTTTTGAAACTCTGTATTTTGAAACTCAACAAAGTCACATAGAAGAGTATGTCACACCCTCATGGAAGAGATTTGTGCGTGGGTGTGCCCGCATTGTACTTAACTACATCCAAATTTGGTCTTATGGTCCTAATGCTCATGGTTGTTGTATTCATTTATGTAATACATTAACTACTCTTACTACTTGGTTCTATATTGAATCACATTTCCCAACAATTTCAAACAAAATATTTATTTTTCTGTAATAGAGAGTCAAGGAAACACCTAGTTTGTGCTTAAACTACTATATTTCATGGACTTGTGTCAAAGTTCAAGATATTGACAAAAATTACAAGACAAGTTTAAAAAAAATTTTGCTATTTTGATATGCCCAAATACAGTAGTAGCTTAAGGACAAACTGTGACTTTTAGCATCTGTGTCTAGTAAGTTGGGTCTATAAGCCTGTAATGTCACTCATGTTTGGAAGTTTTACACATTTTTCTATTCTGAGGACCCCATAAGAAAAAAAAAACTGGCCTTCTGTGGTGACTTCTAAGCATTTAGATAGATAGATAGAAAACAAGTTTAAAAAAAAAACAAACAAGCAAAATACTTTACAGACCATTAGTTTGTAAAAATATTGGTCACAAGCAACAAATAATAAAAAGAATGACAAAATCTGAGACATGCAGCTATAACCCTAGCTGAACTGACATGGAATGACCCAGAAATTAATCTGAACCAACCAACCATTAATCTGAATCTCTGCCAACACGTATACACCACTGGCATGGCTCAAAAAGGAATGGGTGCTGATATGCAGCAGTGAATGCGCTCTTAAGCATGGTGCCAGTAACAGAATTTCACAGTGTAATGTGTTAAAGGAAGTTTTGGCGCATCTGCTATACCATGGCCAGGCTCCTTCGAATGTGCCCTAGCTAACAGGACAGATTAAAAGCAGGTTGGTCTAGGCCACATGCCTGCTCTTGACATTGTGTAATTGGTCGTTTCACCAGATGATGCCCTAGGTTCTGACCCTAAATGCAGACACACTCATGAAACTCTGATGAGGTCTTGAGTATGGCGTGTAGAGGCAATTTGTTAGTCATTTTGCTGCTTGCATTGAAATGATCACTCCAATCTGCAGTTATGTACCCTCTGTGATGGAGCTGATCAAAACCCTGGAAAGAAATGCACAGGTTTCAGAAACTAGAAACCAGCGCAGCCAAATAGACCACCTTTGTGGCACCCTCAAATTCCCATAGCCTTTGGGTCATTCCCCCTACCACTAAAGAGCCCCTCAGGTGACCTCACTGAGACCAACTCATCTGATGGTATGGCACATTGGTGCAGCAGACGCACTGTTGAGGCAGTGCACGTGCCTGGGAGAGTGGCATCTGCACCCATAGGTGTTTTCTCAGATCTGGAAAAAGTTTGACAAGGCACAGGTAGACCTCTTCGCTGATGTTTACTCAATGTCAACTTTGGTTGTCTCTGTGGTTCTGCCTGTCCACTGTATGCATTTCCACCTCTTCCATTGATTCTGCACACATTGCACAGAATTCAGCAATCTGACCACAGAGTCTTGCTTTTGTGGCCTCAAACTGAGCCAAAAGGCCTTGGTTTCCACTGCTGCTCTTACTAGTTGTCAGAAGGTCTTGGCAGCTTCCTGCCTGAATAGATCTTTTGTCCCAAATGGAATGATTTGACACTCTTGACCTGGTTACCTATGTCTGTATGTTTGGTCCTTGAGAGTGACAAGCAGGTTAAGGACTATGACTCAGCGGTCAACGAGACACTCTTGAACGCAAGAGCCCCTAGTACACATGCTTTGTATGCTCTCAGGTGGAAACTTTTCCATGAGTGGTGTGCACTCCATCATTTGGATCCAGTGCACAACCCAGTTCCTGGAGTACTAGCTTCCTACTGAGACTGCTAGACAGAGGAAAGTCTATGTTAAAGGTGTGTGTGGCAGCTATTGCAGTGCATCAGTGCACCATGGTGTTTTGCTGGGGCTCATAAATTTGCCACAGCCTCTCTGAATGGATTAAGTTGCCTTTGTCCGCCACACTTCCCCAAGAGCCAGGCATGGTATCTCACCTTTGTGCTGGATTCCATTAAGACCTATAAGCTTAGACCCTTATAAGCCTATGCAGGATGTTGAACTGAAATGGGTCTGGCACATGGGGTCTTGGATGGCATCACCTTGGCTTACAGGTGGCCTGGACACCCAGGCCCTACTGTGGTTCTGTGAAGACCAGATTACATCCAGGATTCCCAGTCACTTGGAACCAATGCCAAAGAGACAGGAAAAAAAGGAACAATGGCTGCATAACAACAATTGACTTTTAAAGTTTGTTTGCCTTTGATCTAAAAACATTACTGGGGATGCCACAGATTTTTCTGAGAGGGAAAATACTTTATTTTTTGTTTAGAGGAATGGTGAATAGTTTTTTGCAGTTAGTAATATTATGTAGGCAGTATCAAGCAGTTTGCACACTGTTGTCTTTCCTGATATTTGCTGAGGTATTGCTAAAATTTGTGGTGACACAATATTGGCAACTGAGTGCAACTTAACAGTGCAACAATTACAAAATGCTGTACAGAAATAAGTTACAAATAAATTGCTTATAAAGTGTGGGCATCAGAATGTACTTTCTGCAACAGTATATA
>CM040463.1:24088076-24103934 GCA_022758105.1 Pangasianodon gigas | reverse complement strand
TATAGTAATTATAGTATATGTAACAATAATATTTGTGGTGTTGAGTAGTCCCCATCATTTCATGTTTGCCATCATCTATGTCATTATATTTACCAATTTCATATTTACCATTATCTACACTAGATGTATAACATTACTGTTGTGTGTTACAATTGTGGCCAAAAGTTTACATACACCTAGGCTAAAGCCAATCAAACTCAACTTTTCAATTAGGGTATCTACTTTATTCCCATAAGAGGTAATTCCAAAATAATAGTTAAGAGACAGACTTATTTCAGCTTTATTTACTATATCAGATTTTAAGTGGGTTAACAGTTTACATACACTTTGGTAGTATTTGGAGACATTGCCATTTAATTGCTTGAGCTTGAATCAAAGGCTTGGGGTAGTCTTCCACAAGCTACACTATTTTGCAAGAATTTTTGCCCATTTGTTTTGACAGAACTGGTGTAACTCAGTCAGGATAGTGGGCTTCCTTGCTCGGACACACTTTTTATAGTTCAGTTCACAGATTTTCTATGGGATTCAGGTCAGAGCTTTTTGATGGCACTCCTATCTTTGAGCTGTTTTATTACAGCTTTGGAGGTATGTTTAGGATCATTGTCCTGCTGGAAGACCCAGATGTGACCAGGTTTTAACTTTCTGCCTGATGTCAGATGATACAATCTATTTTCTGAAGTACAACAGTCCCTTTTCAAGCAAACCTTGAACAAAATGATATAAGCAAAAACAAAACCGATATGGCTGAATAGTTACATTTTTGTTTCATCTGACCAGACAACACTCCTACAAAAGGCTGGTGATCACCTGCAAACTTCAGTCTGGCTTTTTTATGCTGGGCTTGGAGTAGGGGTTTCTTCCTTGTGTGCCAGCCTTTCAGACAATGGCAATGTAGTACTATCTTAATGGTGGACACATGTACTTGGTTCCATGGTGCCTCCAGCTCCTTCACCAGTTCCTTTGTTCTCGTTCTGGGGTTCAGTTGAACAGTTCAGACCAAAGTTTGTTTACCCCTAGAGGTTCATTTTTGCCTACTTCCTGAAGGATGCAGTGTCCGTGTGTTCCCAAGATTTTTATATTTGCATACAATTGTTTGTACAGATGCTTCAGTTGTTTGGAAATTGCTCTTAAGGGCGAATTGGCAAAAGAAATGTGTGGAGTTTGAATATCTTTAGCCCAGGTTTATGTGAACTTTTGGCCTTAACTCTTTCTATTACCAAACCGTGTAAAGATTATTGACGGAAACATTATGTGAGATTTATGCTTACCGACTCTCTTATAATAGATCTTTAGCTTTTAACTGGCATTTTACTTTGTTGTTACTTGAAACTTTTATTTTGTTGTTTAAATGAAACTTGCTTGTTGGTAAGCTCCATGGTTCTGAAGTCATGTTCAATATGTTGTCTAAAAATTGGACATGAAATCTCTTTCTGACTTCAAATGCCTTGTGCTCAATTTTATTGCAGGCTATTGCCATCATGAATGTTGCATTTGGAGAAGACCATCATTACATTGCTGAGATAAAAAAAGAAATGGAAGAGCATAAGTAAAGAGAGGACCTCTGTAAATTCAAGAACGGCTGTATGGCATGCAACTAATACCTCTGCTTGCGTACAAACTAATGTTTGTTTCTCTTTGATGTCATTTTGAGGTTTAGTTTGTTTATTTGTTTGTTTGTTTTACAAATGATTGCTGACCTGGGTTCTTGACATTGAGGTGCTGGTTCTGTTAGCTGTCCGTACTATGAATAAATATGCACTGTTTGTGTGAGCAAGGGCTAATAATTAAATATTAAATATAATTGTCCTAAAGATTGTCTTAAAGATATTTCTTTAACTTCTTTACCATACCATTCATCAACCACATTGTAAAAACGACTGTTTGCTTGGCCACAGAATTTACCAATGATTCAGTAACACCATATTTGGATGAGTATTTAACATGACTAAAGACGCATATCCCTGATTCTAATTATTGATCGTCTACATAGTATGGCATGAAAGATTGCCTTTGTTTCATGCCAAAGCTCTATAATGTCTATAAAGCCTACACTAGGTCTTTAACTACTTTGCAGTTTTTGGTACCATAAAAAGATAAATAAATTGGTTTTCTAACATTTTGTAGGGTAATGTTAATGCTTAAATTTGTGAATATAATTTTTTTTTTTTTGAGTACTGTTGTATGAAGTAGACTACTCAAAAAAACAATAATAGTTTGTCAATACGTTATTGTTCAGTAACACACTGACAGACATTAAAAAATAATTGTCTACTAAAATAACAGATCAGGTATACAGTGGGGTCCAAACGCCTGAGACCAGTAGTAAAAATGCTTCTATTTTACGTTCTTTTCTAACTAAAAAAAAAAATGATTATAAGCAACAACTTAAGTGAAAAGTAGAATCATGAGCCCTATTTGGATTCCATCTCCTTGGTGATAAAACTCTTGCAGCCGGACAGCAATAAAATTATCACAGGAGGTACTAATGGGTTGCATTTTCCCAGAAATCCCAGATGTTTGCATTATGTGGTCATATGATTACGCTTCTTTCACAACTTGGAGTCCAACTGGTCGAAGAGGCACAGGAGTAGAAAAAAGACAATGGCTCTTATTTCAGTTTGGGGTGAACTAAGGTTCCAGCAACAAAATGAAAACACAACTCGTAATCACAAAGTATGGGAGTCAGTTTGGACGAGAGTTTGCGAGTTGTGTCTTTCCGTCTGCGCCATGTTTGACTGGATCAAGTGTAAAGAGCGTACTGACTACTTGAAGTGAAAGTACTGCGAATGCTTGAAACACAACAAGAAGACACTGACACTAAGCATTGCCTGTTCTTTGAAGAAATTGATTCTGTCCTGGGTAAGCAACTTTAGCATTTTAGTCTACTCTTGTTTAATTCGGACACAATATGGCCAAATGTTTTGTTTATTTTTGCTCCACTACCAGAAATAGATCCCGAAGGAGCTACACTCACTTTATAGCTTGAAGGCTACCTGGCTAGCTAGCTCATATTGATTTGTACATTCCCGTTAAAGGTGCTTCCAGTGAAATTAACTTCCTTCTTCCTTTTCATCTTCGTCTGATGAGCTTTCATATTTTAAGTCAAAAGTTATATTCATGAAAAATGTATCATTTCCGTGTCTGCTGATGTGGAATTTCTTGTGGTGAACACACACAATCGGAGTGATACAAGTGAACTATAAGCACTCCTGGAATGCAGCTCGGCCAATCAAATTATTGGACCGGAACTGACTGTTGTACAAATATTGAATATTAAAAATGTTGAACATTTCCTTTCTTTGTTTTAAATTTTTCAAAATTCTAAAACTTTGTTTATTTCCAGTTTTAAATCTGGTCTCACACTTTTGTACCCCAGTGTATAACTTACCTGTTTAAGTTGTCTGATCTGATATTTTAGTAGTCAATCTTTTTTTATTTTATTTTTGGACATACAAGGAGTGGAGTGGAGTCCTCTCCAAAATCTATTCTCCTCTTTCTATCGCTAGCCTTCTAACATCAGGATGCACACTTCTATGCTCTGTCAGAATGGCTACAATTCTACACTTTTAATAAGAAAAACTATACCAATGATGGAAGAAGAATAGCTAAAGTTCTTACACCTAACTGCACTGAAGACATTGAATACCATCGATGTTGGCCATGCCAAAATATTGAGGATGTTATTTATGTTTATAGTTGCTTCCTGATGGAGGATTTTGGGTGGAAAGTCTGAATAGAATAGTCTTTAAACAAACACGTTATTTGGGAAAAAAAAATGTAGCAGCAGGTGAAAAAAATGACAGAAAAATGCAGTAGTGAATATAAAGAAAAACATGAAATTTTTCAGTAGCAGAAATATGCAGAAACTCCCAAGCAGTGAGAATCTCTGGCACCTACAGATGGACAACAGTAAGCTCTAAAGCTGGGACTTAGAAACTGAATAACTTGTGTATTTAACGTACCCCAAAGCAAATGACTTCTGATGAGGTGATGACCAAGAATATTAAAGCATGTATTTGTCATTTCCATTTACAGTAAATAAAGACACCTTAAAGAAAAATGTCTTTTTTGTTGTTGTTTTTTAAGAAACAGTGTGGTTGGAGTGGTGTCTGACATTTGTGTGGTCAGGACCTATGGGGACTTATTGTGACATTAATGTGCAGAACTACAGTATATAATAGCACAGCATTTTGCTAAAACATTTGGCTAGACAATGTGATTTTCTTGCTTACCAGTGATATTTAGCTAGTCTACAAAAAAAAAGCATGTTTAGAAATATCAGTAGTGTATCCGTAGTTTTATAGAATTGTTGGATTCAGGTGAAAATTTTACTAGTCATTTCATGCATGCTATAAAGGTGTACTGCAATGCAGTGCCATTGTGTGTTCCAATGGCTAGGGCTACCATAAATAAATGGATTGGGGCCATAATCTACAACTGGTGCTATTTTGCACTAAAGAGACTTGAAGATTTCTCTGGGTGTTTCTCAGGCATAACTATGTATCAACTATTCCAGGAAAAGCATGTTTCTGAAATTAGTTTTGTTATTTTTGTAGAATTATTGGATTTGAGTGAAATTTTGCTAGCCATGGCATGCATATAAAGGTAGTAACTGATGTGGGAGTGAGCACTGCCTTTCTGTATTCTAATGCCTACTATAAATAAGTGTACCAGGTTTGGATGTAAACCTTTTGTGCTTGCTGATGCCAGATCTCATAGATTAAACTCATAGATCTTTACATGTAAGTGTATGTAGATCATTTTTACACAAGCCGTCTTCTGTTCGACAAGCAACAGAATGGCTTGCGGACACATTTAGACCTTCTAGGGTTGGTTTTCCAAAAAAAACACCCCCGTCGTTAGTAATGGATTTCCATGTATTTTACTTTACAATACTGTTCCGGATCATCATTAACTACTGAAGAACAACACAGTAACACTTCAGTAGTAATGAGTTTCACTTCATTGTTTATACTCGTATCCATACAATTAAAACACAGGCAAACAACATTCTTACGTGATTTATACAACCTGGAGCTGTTATAAAGGTAAAAAAGCAAGGCTGGCTCATTTAAAAGTTACTTTCTAATTACTTAAAACAATAATAATAAAATGAACAAACATAAACAGTTGCACAAAACATGGAAAACTGTCACTGAAAAAACAAGCCTTGGGCTTGCAAGTAAGCTGTAGGCTGTTTTGTGAGCAGTATGGTACAGTCCCAGAATTTCCAACCAAGTTTTCAAGCCATTTAAGAAGCATTCTTTGATCTTTAGTGTCAAATGCAATAGCTCATTAAAAAAAAAAGTATCAAAAATCATCTGCATTAGCATTTAACCTCAGATCATTGACTACTTTCACTATTGCTGTTTCAGTGAGTTGATATGAAGCCAGACTGAATTTTTTCATGAATATTGTTTTCAACGAAGAAATCATTGTGCTGTGAGAAGACTACTTTTCCAAGTATTTTACTCAGAAATGGAAGATTACAGATTGGTCTGTAGCTGCTAAAAACTTGTTTGTCTCAACTTGTTTTGAGAGAGTTTCCAAAGAACAGGCAGGAAAAACCTGTTCCATAATTTTGGCGCTCTCAATGTTTGCCCTTTGTGATTTTTGCATTAAATAATAATTAATGCAAATCTGTTATACTCAGTGAGATAATCACTGGTTGGTTTAGGATTTAAAAGGTGATCAATAATTGAAAATAAAATTTGTGGGTTATGTTGATTTTTTTTTTCTTTAATTTTGTCAAATGTAAATAATTCTGTTTTTCTTTGTGCCATAGTATTATAAATGTTAATATGATTTTGAGAACTTTTAGTGAATAGTGAATAGCTGATTTGGCTTTCATCAACTGCCATTCAGCTTTGCATCAGTCCTTGTTTAGTTATTTATCTGTTAATATTTCCACAGCATTTTTGCAGTTGGGTTTCTTTTTAGTTTTTTTTTTCCCCTGGTGCAACAATATCTAAAACTTTTAATATCTAAAATTTGATTTTAATTTTAAAGTTAACTTTTTTTTAACAAGGGTTGTGCATATCATCCCAAGATCATCATACCCACAGTGAAGTACACAGTGAGACCATCATGACATGGGGCTGCTTCTCTGCAAATACTGGGGCATTATGTCATCGACGGAAACATGATTGGAGCGATGTACCAGGACATACACTATATAACCATACGTATGTAGACATCTTACCATCACAGTCAAGTGTGGGCCTTCCTCAAACTGTTGCCACAAATGTGGAAGCAAGCAATTGTCTAGAATGCAGCCTGCACCGAGCCGACCACAACCACACAACACAATTGGGAGGAAGTGGAATGCAGACTATGCACCAGGCCTCCTTGTCTGATATCAGTGCCTGACCTCACTAATGCTCTTGTGGCTGAATGGGCACAAATCCCTAGAGTGCAAAATCTAGTGGAAAGTGTTCTCAGAGAAGTGGAGGCTGTTTTAGTAGCAAAGGAGAGAGCAACTCCATTGGGAAATTCAACAAGCACATATGGCTGTGATGGTCAGATGTCCACATACACTATGGCCCAAAGTACAGTACATATACAGTATAGATATACAGTACATATGCAAGTACAGTCTGGACACCTGACCATCACACTCATATGTGGGCTTCCCCAAACTGTTGCCACAAAGTTGGAAGCACACAATTATTTCAACTGTCTTTGTATGTTCTAGCACAATGTCCCTGTCCACAATGTCCCTGTGCACAAGCAAGCTCCATAAAGACATAGTTTTCCAAGGTTGGAGTGGAAGAACTGGAGTGGCCTACACAGAGCCATGACCTCAACCCCACTGAACACCTGGGATTAACTGGAACGCTGGCTACACCCCAGACCTCCTCGCCCAACATCAGTGCCTGACCTCACTAATGCTCTTGCGGCTGAGTGGGCGAATCCCCACAGCCATGTTCCAAAATACAGTGGAAAGCCTTCTCAGAAGAGTAAAGGTTATTATAACAGCAAAGGCAGGACTAAATCTTAAACGGGATGTTCACCAAGCACATATGGAAGTGAAGGTCAGGTGTGCACATACTTTTGGTTATATAGTGTATTAGAGGAGACTTTAATCTCACTGGAGAAACTGAATTTGGGGAGAAGATGGACATTTCACAAAGACCACAATCCCAAAATAGCTGAAGAAAATGGTGAAGGTGCTTGCATGGCCGAGCCAATCTCTTGATTTTATTTATTTTGAAATTGCAAGTCCATTAGAGGGACTCTTGTAACCTTGGGGAATTGAGGAAGATGTGCCAAGAGGAATGGGCCAAAATTGAACCACAATGCTGCAAAAACCTAATTACTTCTTACCATCCCAACGCCGTCATTGCCTACACACAGATTTGCAACAAAGTACTAATGTTGTTAATCTGTGGTGTCTGAATACTATTTTCCCCTGTGAGTTTCATTTTTTAAACATATCTTTGTACTGATAAATATGAACAAAAATGTATGTACTAATGTGCATAAACAAAGTCAAAAGTCATATTGTGTATATAAATTATAAATAACAAAAGCAAGTGTCCAAGTACCCCTTTATTTCCCCTCATTGTAGATTGATATTGATAATTATTGATTTTTATTTTAATTATTTAACGGCAAATAAAACATTGCCAATTGTTAGGTTGATCAAACTGTTGGTGTAATTTGAAAATTTTACAGATTTTACAGTCATTTTACAGATTTGACTGAGTGCAGCTTTTATGAAAAAGGGCCAGTGTCTATTTTTAAAAGCATTACACAAATAAAACGATTAAATGAAAATGCAAAACAGACAAGAACCCAAATTCAGACCCTGAAGCTATTGATGTACCCTCACTATCTTCTGTGCCATGAAGATAAGTTCACCAATAAGCACAGGTGGACAATACTTGATTAATTGTATTTAATTACTTTTTCAAGAAAAAAACATACTTTTTAATCCTTACATTTTTATTTAGACCTTCAAAGTGCTCGTTACAAATCTTAAACATTGCTTCATCTCTTTTCCCGCCAGTGACTGTATGCAATACAGCAATCGAATGGGCTCAGTTTAGAATCCAATCATTTCAATTTAGCATACGATCAAGTTCATCAATGCAGAAGTGAACTCAGGAATCATGTCAATTCATCATCGACCATGAACTTCATGCTATACAATGAAGTTAGAGTTATAGCTATCTTGTGTGCCTTTGAATATGGATAAGCCATCTGACTGCAGTGTAGAGTATGAGAATGAGCACTCCTCAGTAACATATTTCAATACGCTCGAGTAAAAGACTCATAGACTTGCAAAGCCTTGTATAAAATGAGGTGTCTTCTTTGCCTCCCTGATGGACTCCATCTAATCAGAAAGGGCATGTTGAAGTATGTTTCGCTAATTAGCTAACACTAACCTGGTATATATACATTATATAACTGAGTTAGATAGTTTTATTTATTTTGTTGTTGTTGTTGTTTGTTTTTTGCTAATTTGCCACGTTCCAAAAATGGAAAGCCTCCCCAGAAGAGTGGAGGCTGTTATAACAGCAAAGGGGGTACCAACTCTGTGTTAATGCCCATGGTTCTGGAATGGGCACATATGGGTGTCCACATACTTTTGGCCAAGTCATAGTAAATACTGAGATTGAATGTTTTCATGCAAAACAATCTAGTTGCTTTAAAACACAAGGTAATAACTGACCCACTCTAACATTAGCTTGATACAGCATACTCTATTGCTATTCCACATGTGCAGTCTGCGCAAAGGGATGCATGCAAGGCCTAGAGGTTGAGTCAAGCATGAAAATATTTCACTGCCAATTACATAGCTTTATTATTATCAAAGTGTTTTATTTATTTATTTATTTTGCATAAAGTACATTGCATAATATACATTGTACTGGAACTGCTAGTGTAGTTATTGTACCTGAAGCTACATGATCTTCCGGCACTGCCACATAGTTTTACTACACTGTTTTTAGTTCAGGTTTTTTTTTTATTTGTATAGCGCTTTTAACAATGGACACTGTCAAAAAGCAGCTTTACAGAAATATATAAATTCATCAAAGGAAATTTTTCAAGGATAGTTCTTCATTCCCCCTATTTCCTCCCTTTTTTTAAATTCCCCAAATAACAGTACTTAAGAGGCCAAAAAGATAGGTCGTTATCACTTGTGCAGCCTTTAAATTAGCTAGTAATATTATTCAAAATGATCTTAAGCTGCATAACCATTAACATACTGGTAGATTTTTGCAGGAAGTTGTGTTCTTTCACAGATATAAAACAAACTGGATACATAAAACTATCACGTCACAATTTGTTTAAGAAACACAGGATGTGATATTTTATTTGAAACTTCTGCAGAATCACTTATTAAAAAGAAACACATGGTTATAAAATCAAAACAATGCCCATTTATTAATCCAAAACAGAAAGAAAAAAAATCACCATAAACTGCAAACTGAAAAATCTAAAAAATTTTAAAAAGTAATCTTGAAGAAATGATAAAATGCTCCAATTTAAAAAAAACTGTAAAATAATTTTTAGTTCTATAACGCCATATTTGAATGTTCTGAATTCAGATTTTCATTTTTCAACTTCTTTTCCACCTGTATAGGAACTACTTAGGGATACCAGCCACAATCTCAGACTCTATGCCACAGTGGTCCACACCTCTCAGGATCTTGAAATAACCTGAAACAGTAATACATAAAGCAATATAATTGATCAATCTGATTTATGTTATGTTTTTTTGTGATTCACAATCTATCCTGGGCATTTTAGTTCATTATGGTTCCCCTACTTTAACTCCCAATTTAATCATCAAACTATGAATCATGTCAGGTGTTTTGAACATGCAAAACAAAATGTGTCAAAATCACTGAATGACTGCCCAGGAAATGTGTTAGAGAATTATTTTACTGCTATTACTCTGAATATGTAAACCTATATGTGTTTTCTTCATTCAGCAATTACACAAACAATATACAACAAATAGGACCATTGAAGAAGAAATAAACTCGTTAGAAAAAAATTTAAATGATCACAGTGTAGAGTATCATCTATGCACGTGCCGTTTTCCTACTAATTTCTCTCAGTACAGCTGTCTCCTTCTGCGATACATTACATTTAGAAAACGTTCAGTCCTTCACTTTTTTCTTTTTCTGTTACACTCTTATTCTAAAGTAAAAATCAGTAATTGGTTGTAGCACTTTGACAGGGATTACAGCCTTAAATTCTTTTTGGGTCTGATGCTACAGATTTAACACCTCTGTATTTGGAGGTTTTCTTCAATTCCTCTCTGTAGAACCTCTCAAGATGTCAGATTAGATGGGGAGCGTCCCTGTACCAGTATTTTCAGCTCTCGCTCTCTCTCTCTCCAGATATATTCATTTGGGTTCAAGTCTGGGCTCTGGCTGGGCCACCTAATGCCACTTCCATATTGTCTTGGCTGTATTTTGAGTCATTTTTTATTAATAGGTGAACCTAATCTGAGGTCCTAAGTGCTTATGAGCTAGTTTGATCCATTCATCGTTTTCATCAGCAGGGGCAGGGAGGATTCTCAGGATTGTGCAAAAGATCCATATAGCAGAATTGACCATATGACTGGTTCCTGGTTTCCTCCTCATTCAGATTGCCATTCAGGCCAAAGAGTTCAATCTTTGTTTCATTAGACCATAGAATCTTTTCATTACAAGCGAAGAGTCCTTGAAGTACCTTTTGGCAAATTACAAGTGAGCAGTCATGTAACTTAACTTCATGTACCTTAGCGTCTGGCCACACTGCCACAATGGCCTGATTGGTGGAGTACTACAGCGATCGTATGTAGCAGTCTTTCAAATTATTTTGCTGAGGGATTCTTGGCAGACAAACACCTTTTCCTACTACCGAAATTTGCTGCGCTTCTCTTTATACTCCTTTCTAGCTTTTGCATTTTTAACCAGCCTCAAGTTGAATAAACCCAAGTTAAATACAAGTTGAATAAAGCTAGTGCTCAACACAGTTAGCAAGACAAGAAAAAAAAGGATATGTTTGTAACTGACTTAAAAAAATAGGCCTACTTTACTTTTTTGCTATTTTTCCCCCCATTAGCAAAGGGGGCTTGACTGAAAAAGTTTGGGAACCACTGATTTACTGTAACGCAACATCTGATCCTACTACTTCTTTAGTAGTTATTTCACTTGTGAGAAGGATAGACTAGTAGCCGGAGAAGTTTGAAGCATTAGAGGTGCACATCCAGACACCAGAGAGGGAAGATCTGGGTGTAAAGTCAGACAAACATAGTGAGCCGCCATCTCCAGCAATGTTGAAAGTACTCTGTAATATTAGCTAGGCCTTTTAGACGCACCAGTAACTATAGTTAGCTGTATACCAGGAGCCAGGACAGTGGACATTTCAGATCATCTTTCTTGGGGCTCAATTTTCACTCCTGCTATAACTTTTGACTCTTCTGAACATGTAACGTTTTGTTAAATTGCACCCAAGCCTCACAAATAATTTTGTTTACATTAAGAATTGTAGTAGTTGGTTTTACCATTATCACCCCAATCGGTGTTCCACGAGTTGGCAGCCAGCCAGTAAGGGGTTCCATTTTCCTCTCCCCAGCCTAGGATCTTGATAGCATGACCTCCTAGTACACCACCAGTAATGTGCTTATAAACACCTAGAATTTGGAACATAAGACAGAAAGAACACCATACCTTGAAGAGCTTATAAGTGTGACTTCTTACTATACGAACAGTAAATCAGTGCTGATATCAGCTTCTAAAATCAACAGATGAAGTTGAACTAAAGGCTGCTCATGTTCCCAGGATTTAACACTACTTGGCTGAATTGTATATTCTAACCAATATACAATTCCAAACCACTTGACCAAGCTTCTAGCTTCAGACAATCAAATAATTTATTCACACACACAGACACAATTTATTTCAGATGGGATTCATGCCTCACCAGACTTGTACAAAAGAAAGTCCTCATATACAGTGAAAGCTCCCTCCACTGGGCCATTATTGTAGAGCTCTTGCATTATCTGCTTCTCATCAGAACCAACTCTGTAGGCTTGTTTTCCTGCAACAATAAAAGGCCCATAATCTGCCTCAATATTCACAAAGCAATGTGGAATGTTGTCAAAGGCGAAATTAACTACAATCAAGTATCTGGATATGTTAAAGGACCTTAGCTTGTATGCAGCTCACACTGGCAAACAGGTCTATTGATGTAGGAACTTACCAAAGTGCTTGTCCTGCATGTAAGAGAGACTGTAGCCAGGTTCACATTTTTCCTCGCAGCTTGGAGTGTCTCCACCCTCCCCTGTGCAAGGAGGGCGACTGCCATTTATGTGGTGCTCACAGGGCTCAATAGTGTATGGTCGACAGCCTAAAGAACACAAAAGATCCATTTAACAAAATGCCACTAAAATTTTAACCATGTGGAAGAGTATACACTTACCTATATGAGAGTTATACAGTCCACCTGTCACTAGACCTTGATCAGTCCAGAATTCCCAAGCAGCAGAAGGGTACCCACCATTACATCTGAAATGGGAATAGAGAAAAAACAATTGATATTTGGATCTCAGTAGTTGACACCCCATTAATGTAGTACTCAATAGATATATGGGAACCAAAAAGGCTCTAGAATTTCTCAAGAAGCACATTTACACTCGTCAGAAAAAAATCCCTCATCTTGTGTGTTTTCTTTCATGTTTCGCTGACTCCCTCCAATAGGGTTTTAACTTGATGGTATTCTTAATCCCTGGTCATCTGCTAAATGCCGTAGATGTAAACCATTCATGTTTATGAGGTGAAGATATCTTTAATAGAGATGGTAGGTTTCTATTTTCATACTGCTGTACCATTCTGGTTATACAGCAAACATTTTAATAGCATATTTCAGATAAGACAAGGTTTTTAAGGAATGTTCTCAATTCAGTTTGATGTAGCCTTCAAACTGTTGGCATAAAATGTATTACATACCTAAGTTTAAAATGGCACTTTTTTTTAAACATTTTAGGGTATACTCCAGTTAGTATAGGTAAACTGAATTTGCAAGCACTCAAAAAACATGAGGGGGGAAAATAGCAGGCTGTGATCAATTCATTCTGTAAAACCAGCTTCAAAAACAGCTTTTGTGGGTTCCTCCCCCTAAACTCACCTCAAAGTTAAATGCCACGGTTTTGCTAGTACAACAGTTTATTTGCAATGGAACATGTTTGCAAAATGAAACTGTTGACTGCTGCAAGTTTCACTGAAATAAATGGAAGTTTGCTTGCAAAATTTTGCTGACAAAAGGTGGCGTGACTGGATCTCCAAGTCACAGATTAGTCATTCAAATGTTTATAGTAAAGAGCAGAGAGTAGGTACAGGGTGATATTTTGGTGGATATAATTTTAAATAGTCAAAAACTAAACAGACGTCAACATATTTAGCTAAACAGGACTTGATATGAATATCAAATTCTCAGAAATCAAAAGAAGCATTATACTTATGTTAGTATTTAAGTAAGTATCAATTTAAAGTACATGGGCCTCTCGTGGGGTGCAGCGAAGTTGCTAGTGAACCAGCAGAACCAAATAGTGTAATTGTTGACATTACGTTACTGATTCCAGAGGGGAAAAAAACCTGCAGAATGTTTTCCTATACGGATTACCTCAAAAGCAAGGATAGTGACATGTACGACCATGACTATTTATTGAGGAGGCTTTAAATATGTGAAATATTCTGTGATAAGACCCAAAATTATTATGTAATTTAGTAACCAAAAAGTATTATTTCTTGTAATTAAAATTATAGAAAGAACTCCTTTGGTGTTCAACTAACCTGTGATTTTTTTTGAGGCCTTTGGATTGGTCCCAACACCAGAAAAGCTGACATTGTGTTCTAATTTGAATAAATGTGGCTAAATGTGGAGTAGTGTTTCCCCCCACACATAGCTGATACTTGGGCTCTGGGCCCAGTTATACTGACGACTAGCCAAATTTATATTGGCCCATTAAAATGCATTTTATGTATTAATCTGTACAGAGAAATTAACACTGCTTGTTCCAATTTAGCCATGATACACCTGTGTGGAGATTTGCATGTTCTCCCTGTGTCTGCATAGTCGTTCTCCTGTTTCTTCAGTATCACCCCACCTCCCATTAACATGCCAGTGGGTGGGCTGAGTATATTAAATTGCCCCTCAGTGTGAATGAGTGTGCAGATGTGTGTGCACAGTTCCCTGCAAAGGAACCGTGGTCCCATCCAGGGTGTAATCCCGCCTCACACCCAGCTATTCCGAGATAGGCTCCGGATCCACCACGCTGACCAGGATAAAGTGGTTACTGAAGATGAATGAAAGAATGAACGAATACAGGTGGAAGTGTTTGCTTGCCTCACAATACAGTTATGATTCTGGAAGATACGATTTGATTATAAAAAGATTCTTGATGCATCTCATTACTATGTTAATGATCAGTCACAGTTACGTAGGAGTCTGTAGCAATGGGTATCCATGAATTGCAGGTTACTGCCACTTGTGCTGCATTTCTCATCAACTTCCTAACTCGAGCTTTTGTGTCACTGTACAGCGTTGGTAAGGCCCTGTCTGTGAGGAAATGCAGAGATGAGATACTGTACCTTTGCTCCAAGGTGTGTAAGAGGAAACAAAAGCCTTTGTTTTCTACAATTTTAAGGGCGCCATTCCTTCGCAATAAATGTTGTGAACGATTGGTTATCTTTTTTGCCTTATCATAGTTTGGTGCCAATTTTGATAGTAACCAACGCTGGGTGCCTGTTCAAAGGTTCTCTGGTTAGCCATAACAGTTTTTCCCCCACCAATACTAGAGCCAGGTGGAAACTGCTGATGTGATTTGTCTTATCGGTTACGTTGCCAAAGTCCATCGGCAAACTGTGCTGGTTTGACTTCTTGCGAATGTTCTACATGTTACTACTTGCCTTCTCCGATGACATCTTTCCCTCTCTTTCATTCAGAATTGGAAGAAAAAAATAGATAAAAATAAGTCTGTAGAGAATTTTTTATATTTTTAATAATCAATTCTTAAGTTTCTTGCACTGATCTTTCAGGAATGCATCAAAATGCATTGTCCAACCTACATTTTTACCCCACCCCATAAAGGAATGTACCGTTTGCCCAAATTGCATGAAGTACATAAAATGAACCCAGTTTTGTCTCCAAGGTAAATATCTTTTTGAACACATTGTCATAATCCAGCAAGGTGCTTGGACTCCTAATAAAGTTTTGTAGATTTACAGGTTTGCTCACTCACCCCATCCCACAGTCAGAACAACAGGTCAGCAGGTCTTCAGAGGAGATCTCTACGCTCACTTTGCCATTACTATGGATACAGATTCTGTCAGAGATTGCTTCAGCTGCTCCAAAAGCCTGCAAGTTAGGCAGAAAGTTACTACTCAATCTACAGGATGCAGACAGTCATGGAAAATCTAAATCTCTAATATGTAATCATATAAAGCAACAAAAAACAAAGAAAATTGGTTCAGTCCTTTTAAAAGCATAAAGAACATACCCAGCATGACCCACATGAACCCTGGTCTCTGATTTCTTTTAGAGTTGGGCAGTTAGGCCACTGCTCCCTGGGATCAAAATTCGTTGGAAGCTTGATGTCTCCAGCATACTGAACCCTACATACACACCAAAAAAGGAGGCACTTATCCCTTTGAAGCAGACAAAATTTATTGACTATCCATTTCAAATATTCATCTAAAATAGAGACCTACTGCAAACAAATGGGACAAAATAAATGGTATATTTCTGTTTCAATTGGTTCAACCATTACATATAAGTAATTAGTAAAAACTCTATATAAACTGTACAAGGTAGGGGTGGACGAAATTACATATTTCTACGATATACAATATGTAT
>CM040463.1:23986184-24087976 GCA_022758105.1 Pangasianodon gigas | reverse complement strand
AAAAAAAAAAAAAAAAAAAACACACACACACACACATTAAAATTGTTATTAAAAGATATTGTGATACCCATTTTAACTGCTGATCTTTGCACTGCACATCACAAACTGTTTGTGTCTGTACTGAGCAATGCAAGAAGCAAATGAAATAAACACTGCTTTCTAATTTTCCATAACATTATAATTCTCGTAAAGCATTCGATTGTACACTTTGTTGTAAGCATATTTTAAATTTTTTTTTTTCCCCTGGTCAAAACTTTCATAACTTTTGCTGGGAAGAGTACTTTATTTATTGTTGCATTCTGACAATAAAAGGTGAAAGTCTAAAATCTTACTGAAAAGAGGAATCAAGACATGCGATTCATCACAAGGGTCACGTAATGTGTGACAAAAAATCATATCACAAAGTGTTTCCTCTTTCACTTGCATGACATTCTTTTTTTTCCCTGAATATCAGCAACTTCAAACTGAGCTACAGATTGTTCTTATACAATGAGCATGTTTTGCTCATTCACGCTCATCACTGAGGACACAGTGAAATTTCGGCCACCTGAAAGCTTCAGTTTGATCATTTTTGGCCGAAAGTTTTCCGTTGGCCAAAATTTCAGTGCATCCCCACTGTTAATGAAAGAGAAAAAAATCCTGAACATTTTCAGAGACAAAACAAAAAAAAATTAAATAGGCTACAACACTAAATCTAACTCATTACAGTGAAGTGTAACGTTAGTAAAAATTAGAATGTGATTTAAAATGTTTGTTTCCTTCTCTCTTCTGTGCTGGTAAGAACAGACACATTTGAACAGTTTGAGCTGCAGCAGATCAGCAGTGAAAATATCAGCCATGTGGAATAATTTCACATTTTTCAGGGAATACCTAGCGTAAATTAGAGAAAACTAAAAATGCCAAGCCAGTGGAACTGTGATACAACACTGTGCTACAAAGTACTAGATATGTTGTAGCTTTCTGACATTAAATGGTAGTTTTAATCTTAAATTTTCATGTAAGTGAAAAGAGGAAACCAGACATGTGATTCATCACAAGGGTAAAGTAATGTGTGACAAAAAAAATTTTAAACCACAATGTATTTCCTCCTTAGCATTAGCATGACGTTATTTTTCCTGAGTATCAGCAACTCCAAACTGACCTACACATCATTCTTATATAATTTAGATGCAGTCACAGGCATGATGTCTACAAAGACAGATTACTGAAGTTTCATTTCTTGGGTACATGTTGACCTTTCATAAAAATATACTCACATGACTGGGAGTTTTGGTCCCTTAAGCATTGTTCCACACAGTTGCTTCACATAGCTGTAATCTACGTTGCCAAAATTAAGTCCAGCCTATAGAGAAAACCAGACACAGTCCAAAGTTGAAAATTGATTTTCTGAAGCATTGATTGCCTTTACAAATTGTCAGGCTGTAAACTTAAGCTAATCTTGTCTTAACATAATATCTACTTGTACTACTGAACCACAACCATCGTTTTACATAGGCAAACCATTTGAGTAGCAGCACTTACTGTCCATGTACTGTTAAACTTGTTGATATAGTTGACCATCTCATGAGAGAGCGGATGTAGATGTGGACGAGCCCAGCACACAGCCAGTGCTGATGCTAGGTACAGCAAAGACAGGCACCTCATTCTAAAACACAAACAGTTTGAAGCTCACATTTAGTGTGTGTAGTTAACCACCTCTGGAATGTAACTCCTGACTGTCTAGTACTAATTGCACTAAAGAAGTCAAGTTAATGGGATCCATTTAGGTTGCAGTTATGCAGATAGATACGCTGTGCCTCAATTCACACAACAGCGCTAAGAAGCCATACCCGAGAAAGCAGACAAACCAAATGTGAGAAGCTTTAGGAACATAAGTCAGTAATGGCAAGTGTGTTGTGGGCCAGAATGACTAAGCAACAACATTTACCACCAAACATGGCTTGATGCCTGATCGAATCTAATGCTTCCCCAGCTGTAAGCTGTTGTTTCTGGTCCAGATCAACAGCTTACTATAGTCTGAGATATAGCCTTATAAAGGACTGAGGCTGTGTTCTGCCAGCCAGATCATTGCCTCCATTTCACACCGGGATTCAGGCCAGAAGAAAATGGTAAGTGCAGGCTAGCTGAGTCATCTTGCCTTTAAATGTTCATGTGACACATTACACAACATATGCATATTACACTTCCTCATTCTGATCAGGGTGCATAAAGAAGTCTCATAAAAGAACCCAATAGTGGTTTTTTTGTTTTTTTTTTTGTTTTTTTTTTTTACACTATTACATTATATTTTACATTATACATAAAAATGTTTAAATAAAACATACTCAAAATGCAAAATGAGCATTCTATTCAAGTATTTTGGCTGAATTCTAACAGCATCACATTTTTTTTCACTCCCCTGAAACATGTAATATTTTCTAATTAGAAAATAATACGTCTTATCTAGGAAGCAATGTTCAGGATTTAATATCTCCATAAATATTATTCACACATGAAATTTGAGTCACATGTGAAAATAAATGAATATTTCCACGATTCATTTCACATTATTTTTTATTATTATTATTATTATTATTTTTTTTTTTTTTTTTTTTTTTTTACACAGGATATATTTAATTTTACATGCAATCTTTGTCTCACACACAATTATTTCCACATTATTCATTTATTTTCACAATTCATTTTTTCCATAGGATTTATTTATTTCCATTATTTCATTTATTTTCACGTGATTTTTTCCCCCAACAGTTTATTTTTACATTTTTTCATTTATTTTTACATGGCACTTTTTCTCATGACATATTTATAGTGAGTCACATGATTCAATTATTTTCAATTTTTCATATTTTCTAAGTAAAAAAAAATCCTTATCTAGGAAGCAATGTTTAGGATTTAATATCTCCATAAATATTATTCCCAGCCACATGAAATTTGGCAGATATAAAGACAAACTTTTTTTTTTTCTATCAGACTATAAATACTCAGACCTCACCACAGAAGGCCAGATTTTTGTGTTTTGTTTTCTTAAGGGGCTTAAAACAAAAACGCAAAATTTTCAGACGTGACTGATTTTAAGGCTTACACACCCCACTTTAATAAACACAGAAGCTAAAAATCATAAAAAGGCCAAATCTGAAGTCTGAACAACCAATAAAGTTTAAGATATTAACAAAATTACAAGACCAGCTTAAATATCTGCGTTACTTTCCCACGCCCAGGTGGTGCTGTAACATTTTTCTGAAATCTGGCAACCCTGCTTAATATCAGCACCACTGTGGAAAACACACCTGCAGTATCAAAACAACGGCAGCTGAGGAAATGGCCGTCAAAAACCGCTCAAAAAGACCTGCTGTGTTTGGTTTGACTCTCAACTACCTATTACAGACCTGTTACTCTAAATATTTCCTAGATATTAGCCTATAGCATAAGTGTAATAGCTTGTCCAATGACTTTGGTTTGTTCGTTATTAATGCTGTCGTGCCGCACCCAAATCTACTGGCGCGAGCCGCTGCTGCAGAGGAGGCGACACTTTCTACTAACCTCCTCTACAAGGCTTTTTAGACTTATTTAAACTTATTTAGACTCTTTAATCCTTGACCTAGTGAACTATCATGACGATATGTTTTCGATAGGAACTACAAAACACTAGAAATACCTTCCTATCCCGAGAAAAACCAATGTGGTTTCAAAAAATAAACAAATAAACAAACAAAACAGCAACCTGACGTCATATCCTATTTAGTCCAACCCGATAAAAACATTATACACTACAAACTCATTACATAAACTATTGTTTCCGTTTACAGTGCTAAAAAACAACTATGTACCTTTTTATTTACTTTAGCTGAGTTAACCTAAGCCTGTTAAGAAAGACAAAATATACAAAATGCAGTTAATGAATATATTTAACATTTAACAGCTCATATATGTGAAGTGTTATCAGCTCACCTGGATTAGCTCTCCTTTACGCGGCGCGTGACTTGCTTGTGCTAACTTTATCTCCGCGACCCCGTGTTTTAACGAAGTCATGTGATTAGTCATGTGCGTTTCTGACAAAGGCAGGTTGGGAAACGAAACTGTGGTTGGAAAAAAAAAAAGACTTCTGTCAAAATAAAAGCCTGAAAATACGTCTAAATTGCAAGAAAATACAAAGTAAAAGACATTATGAAATTAGGTACACTCTGCATTCATATGAAACTTTAAGAAAAAAATATTGGTCACCAATACTGTGTTTGAATTATTACTGCAACCCTATATTTGTGAAACTATCTTTTGGTTGTATGAAATAAATATTGTGTGACACTGTCCCACATTACCTGAACATGATAGATAAAGTAGTAATAAGCTGTAAATCTATCATTACCTCAAGTTACGCAAACATAAATCATAAAGCTACAGTGGATACAGGTTCGGCTAACCTGGATAGTTGAAGATTAATTCGGGGGAAAAACATTGCCTAGTCTGAATCCAATCTTCAGGGTCCCAGTTTTTGTGAGCCTATGCCCACTGTAGCCTCAGAGAAGAAAAAAATGAGTTATATGAGTTACTGTAGCCGTCCTGTCAGCTTGAACCAGGTGTGTGAAAATCTCAGGACAGCATCGATTTCTGAAATGCTCAAACCAGCAAGTCTGGCACCAACAAAAGTCGCTGAGGTCACATTTATTTTTTCCCCAATTTGATGTTTCATGTGAACATTAATCGAAGTTCTTGACCTGCATCTGCATTCCTTTATGTATTGTACAGCTGGTTGGATAATTGCATGATTGAGCAGGGGTACAGGTGTTCAGGTGAGCACAGGTTGTTGTGTGTGTCTATACACGCACACACACACTCACACACACACACAGAGTGAGAGAGAGAGAGAGAGAGAGAGACAGAGAGGCACAGACCTGGAATGTTGCCAGCAACTCATTTAAAAAAGGGATTTCCAACAAGGAAACAATAGTTGAATTTTCAATATTGAGGAAGAACATGCAAGTAAGAATGTCACTGTACTTTGGTGCACATGACAGTAAAGTAAACTGACACTAAGAGCGTGTGTATTGAGCAGTAGAAAAGGAGAATTGCGGAAATCCAGCATGGTCAAAACCTCATTCATCCATTCATCTTCGGTAACTGATTTTATCTGGTCTGGGTCACAGTTGGTCTTAGAGCATGAGCTCTAAGATGGATGAGTGTGAAATCTGCAGTTGTCATTTCACAAAGAAAAGACTTATGCATTTTCCAATGTCGCCCAGTCTTCCAGAATAAAAGGATCAGAAAGTGAGTCCCAAATCCAACTGAGTCTGTGGAAGAACAGCCATGGTTACACATTGCGTCATATATATATAGAGAGAGAGAGAGAGAGAGAGAGAGAGAAAAAAAAAAATGAGTTATATGAGTTACTGTAGCCGTCCTGTCAACTTGAACCAGGTGTGTGAAAATCCCAGGCCAGCATCGATTTCTGAAATGCTCAAACCAGCAAGTCTGGCACCAACAAAAGTCGCTGAGGTCACATTTATTTTTTCCCCAATTTGATGTTTCATGTGAACATTAATCGAAGTTCTTGACCTGCATCTGCATTCCTTTATGTATTGTACAGCTGGTTGGATAATTGCATGATTGAGCAGGGGTACAGGTGTTCAGGTGAGCACAGGTTGTTGTGTGTGTCTATACACGCACACACACACTCACACACACAGAGTGAGAGAGAGAGAGAGAGAGAGAGAGAGGCACAGACCTGGAATGTTGCCAGCAACTCATTTAAAAATGGGATTTCCAACAAGGAAACAATAGTTGAATTTTCAATATTGAGGAAGAACATGCAAGTAAGAATGTCACTGTACTTTGGTGCACATGACAGTAAAGTAAACTGACACTAAGAGCATCTGTACTGAGCGGCAGAAAAGGAGAAATGTGGAAATCCAGCATGGTCAAAACCTCATTCATCCATTCATCTTTGGTAACTGATTTTATCTGGTCTGGGTCACAGTTGGTCTTAGAGCATGAGCTCTAAGATGGACGAGTGTGAAATCTGAAGTTGTCATTTCACAAAGAAAAGACTTATGCATTTTCCAATGTCGCCCAGTCTTCCAGAATAAAAGGATCAGAAAGTGAGTCCCAAATCCAACTGAGTCTGTGGAAGAACAGCCATGGGATGAACATTGCGTCATATATATATATATATATATATATATATAGAGAGAGAGAGAGAGAGAGAGAGAGAGTTATATGAGTTACTGTAGCCGTCCTGTCAACTTGAACCAGGTGTGTGAAAATCCCAGGCCAGCATCGATTTCTGAAATGCTCAAACCAGCAAGTCTGGCACCAACAAAAGTCGCTGAGGTCACATTTATTTTTTCCCCAATTTGATGTTTCATGTGAACATTAATCGAAGTTCTTGACCTGCATCTGCATTCTTTTATGTATTGTACAGCTGGTTGGATAATTGCATGATTGAGCAGGGGTACAGGTGTTCAGGTGAGCACAGGTTGTTGTGTGTGTCTATACACGTACACACACACACACACACTCACACACACAGAGTGAGAGAGAGAGAGAGAGAGACAGAGAGGCACAGACCTGGAATGTTGCCAGCAACTCATTTAAAAATGGGATTTCCAACAAGGAAACAATAGTTGAATTTTCAATATTGAGGAAAAACATCACTGAATGTCACTGTACTTTGGTGCACATGACAGTAAAGTAAACTGACACTAAGAGCATGTGTATTGAGCGGCAGAAAAGGAGAAATGCAGAAATCCAGCATGGTCAAAACCTCATTCATCCATTCATCTTCGGTAACTGATTTTATCTGGTCTGGGTCACAGTTGGTCTTAGAGCATGAGCTCTAAGATGGATGAGTGTGAAATCTGCAGTTGTCATTTCACAATGGTTACACATTGCGTCATATATATATATGTATATTTAGAGAAAAAAAAATTAGTTATATGAGTTACTGTAGCCGTCCTGTCAACTTGAACCAGGTGTGTGAAAATCCCAGGCCAGCATCGATTTCTGAAATGCTCAAACCAGCAAGTCTGGCACCAACAAAAGTCGCTGAGGTCACATTTATTTTTTCCCCAATTTGATGTTTCATGTGAACATTAACCATTTCACAAAGAAAAGACTTATGCATTTTCCAATGTCTCCCAGTCTTCCAGAATAAAAGGATCAGAAAGTGAGTCCCAAATCCAACTGAGTCTGTGGATGAACAGCCATGGTTACACACTGCGTCATATATATATATAGAGAGAGAGAGAAAAAAAAATGAGTTATATGAGTTACTGTAGCCGTCCTGTCAACTTGAACCAGGTGTGTGAAAATCCCAGGCCAGCATCGATTTCTGAAATGCTCAAACCAGCAAGTCTGGCACCAACAAAAGTCGCTGAGGTCACATTTATTTTTTCCCAATTTGATGTTTCATGTGAACATTAATCGAAGTTCTTGACCTGCATCTGCATTCTTTTATGTATTGTACAGCTGGTTGGATAATTGCATGATTGAGCAGGGGTACAGGTGTTCAGGTGAGCACAGGTTGTTGTGTGTGTCTATACACACACTCACACACACACACAGAGTGAGAGAGAGAAAGAGAAAGAGAGAGGCACAGACCTGGAATGTTGCCAGCAACTCATTTAAAAAAGGGATTTCCAACAAGGAAACAATAGTTGAATTTTCAATATTGAGGAAGAACATGCAAGTAAGAATGTCACTGTACTTTGGTGCACATGACAGTAAAGTAAACTGACACTAAGAGCATCTGTACTGAGCAGCAGAAAAGGAGAAATGTGGAAATCCAGCATGGTCAAAACCTCATTCATCCATTCATCTTCGGGTAACTGATTTTATCTGGTCTGGGTCACAGTTGGCCAAAAGTTCTAAAGTGACAAACACAAGGATTAATATGTGTGGCCTGATGATAAGGTAGAACAGCTTATAACACCAACTTTGTGGAATGAATTTGCTTGATGGTTTCCGTAAAGTAAAGGTCTATTATTTTATTTATTCCTTATTTATTCATATCCAGAGTGTGAAGTCTGCAGTCATCATTTCACAAAGAGAAAGACTTATGCTTTTTAAAATATCTTCCAGTTATGTAGCTGCCTATTCTGTTTATGTAAAACCATTACACTGTTATAATCTATAACTGCTTACACTGCTATAATCCTTTTTTTCATATTACAATGAAACACTTTTGTCTGTAATTATGGAACCTTTATAGCTTGTGTAAAACTTTATGATAACGTTACACCTCTGTTAGATGAGCATGAGCTCTAAGATGGACAAGTGTGAAATCTGCAGTCGTCATTTCACAAAGAAAAGACTTATGCATTTTCCAATGTCGCCCAGTCTTCCAGAATAAATGGATCAGAAAGTGAGTCCCAAATCCAACCGAGTCTGTGGATGAACAGCCATGGTTACACATTGCGTCATATATATATATATATATATATATATCCTGACCCCTTCTGCTCTCTGGCCCTGCCTGATCCATCCTGATGCCCTACTTCTGGTTGGAGTTCTCATCAGTACTTGGAAACCACTCGGTGCTGCTGAGGATGGCCCCACATGGACAGCCTAAAGATCAATGAGATTACTATGGTACCACTTAGAAACCGTAAAGATGGCTTAGGACTGCAATTGTTACAAACAGTTTTCCTATGATGGCTTAGGACTGCAATTGCTATGAACAGTTTTGCACTCAGGTCTCCATCCCTGAACAGCTGATAACATCAGCAATATAGACTTCTATTTCTATTTCTAAATTCATTAAGTCAAAACTATAATGAATTTAGAAATACCTCTGATGCTTATATTCATAAGTTGCTCATAAGTTCTTTTTGACTACATAGTACACAATTTATAGTATTTACAATCGCACTATCTGGTGTTACCCAGATGAGGATGGGTTACCTTTTGAGTCTGGTTCCTCTCAAGGCTTCCTCCTCATATCATCTCAGGGAGTTTTTCCTTGCCACCATCGCCTCTGGCTTGCTCATAAGGGATACATTTCTAAATGTAAAATTTATATCTGGAATTTATACTGTATACACTGTATATGTTGTATACACACATCCTTTTGTCACCTCAGAAATGTCAAAATATCACTAAGATAAAAAGTATAATGTCACTACATGATGCAGAATAATTAGTTTGTGCTTTGGTTACCTGTAGCCTGAACAGAACACAGCAGCCAAAGTCTTTACAAGAACCAGAAAGTTTCATCATATCATCATCATGTTATCCACACTGCATTGGCTCCCAGTAAAATTCTGCATTGATTATAAAATATTACTAATGACCTGTAAAGCACTGAAAGGTCTTGTCCAATGAGTGACCTTTTGGTCTATTACTACTAATTGGATTAAATGGTGCAGGCTCTTTATTAGTACCTAGAATTCACTGTGTGACTCTATAGTATACAGCTGTGGATGAGTAATGACTCATAATCACACTATCCAATGTCACCAAGAGGAGGATGGGTTCCTTTTGAGTCTGGTCCCTCTTAATATTTCTTTCACATGACATCTCAGGGTGTTTTTTTCTTGCCACTGTTGCCTGTGGCTCGCTTATTAGAGACAAATCTATATCTATATCCAGATTTCTGTAAAGCTGCTTTGTGACAATGTCCATTGTTAAAAGCGCTATATAAATAAATTGATTTGAAAAAATTGAATATCCTTACATGGTTTTTCATACCACTGCTATGCTGATGACACTCAACTGAACCTCTCTTTCCTCCGTTAGTCACTCCTGTTTCTGCATGGATCTCAAGCATGTCCGGAAGACATCCTGTAATGGATGGCAGCTCATCAGCTGAAACAATCCAAGCACGACTGAGCTGCTATACATCCCTGGAGATGCAAATTGGAAGGGATGTGGTTTCTGCATCTATCAGTCCTATTATCGGAGTTAGAGTTAATGTTTGAAATGATTATGCTCCTCCTTTCCTTAATCAGAAAACACAATTTGCAGCTGTGTCCTTTTCCCAGTTTGTTGTTTTCCCTTCTTTTTTTCTTTTATTTGGACTGTGTCTATCAGTCCTATTGGGGGAATCTGGGCTTCTCTGTCTATCAGGCTGTTGGAGGAGGCATGGCTTCTACATCTATTATTCCTACTGGTGCAGGCATGGCTTCTGTGTCTATCAGTCCTATTGGAGAAGGTGTGGCTTCAGTCTTAATGGAGGAGGCATGGCTTCTGTGTCTGTCAGTCACTATTGGATGACACAGGCCTTCTGTGTCTTTCAGGGCTATTGGAGGAGGTGTGACATCTGTGTCTCTCAGTTCTACTGATGCAGCCATGGCTTCTATGGTTATCAGTCCTATTGGAGGTGGCATGATATCTGGGTCTATCAGTTCTATTTGTGAATGCATGTCTTCCACGTCTATCAGTTTCTATCAGAGGAGCCATGGCTTTTGCGTAAATTAGTTCTTTGGGAGGGGGCATGTCTTCTGTCCTTCAGTCTTACAGTAATTTGCCTTAAATTGTGTCGTCCTTTTGCAAAAGCTCTCAAGGCTATCAAGGGGATGGTGAGTCAGCTCAAGCCACCTTTTCTTGGACCTGATGGCAGGAGCAGGTATGTGATTAGGACTTTTTCACTGGGTAAAAGGTCTCAGAGAGATCTGTTGGTGTGGAGTCTGACTACACAGTCCTCCCTAGATAATTCCTTTGTCCCACCCTATGTACTGTCCTCCTGCAAGTTTTAAAAGCTACTGTCTGTTAATTTTGGCTTTGCAGTAGGGTAGTCTTCTACCAAGAGCAGCTGTCTCTTTGTAGTTTTTCTGTCTTTAGGCTAAGATTAGTTGTAGTATCTGTTCACATTACTTTGTCACACATACTCTATATGAGGACTTCATAGAAAACTTTATTTATTTATTTATTTATTCTTAGTTTCAAAACTTGCAGCTGTACCCTTTCACCAGTTTGTTGTTTTTTGTTTTTATTAGGACTATCTGTCATTCCTGTTAGAGGAACCATAGCTTCTGTGTGGCTTCTGAGTTGTGGCTTCAGAATATCAGTGACATATAACATAAACTGACAAACCACACAAAATCACACACCACACATGAAGATCACGCAGCTGCACTATGGATATTTTAATTTAAATGACTGAATAGTTAGTGTCTTCTTAATTCTGCCTTCTTTTTTAAAGTAATACAGAGTATGTTTCAAACATTGGCAGTTTAATGGGTTTTTTCCCACTTCAAGCACTGAACAAATGTAATTATTCAGTCTTTCATTGCTTCTATCAGTGAATTTAATGGAGTATAATCTGCCTTCAACCCTTCACTTCAGTTTCCCATAAATGTTCAGAAAAGGATTTTAACATAATCCAGATCAAACAAACATTAATCATGACGCAAAATTGCATTTCAAACATGTAACATCACACCCTGAATCTTTTGATTTCACAGCAGTGTAGCCACAAGATGGTAGCAAAACATCACAGATATTTTTGGCTGCAGCATCGGGGTTAATATAAAACCATAATTGTATGCATGTATTAAAGATCAAAGAAATTTATAAGATCTCATAATCAAGGTATTGAAGGAAGAAGTTCAGATAGGCCTACTATATTCAAAATCATATTTTACACATAAAATTGGCTATACAAGTGGCCCAGAATATATACAAGATGAAGACATTATAGGTACAGTGCAAAAGTTACTAGTTCGCAAATACATAAATATTCATTTCAATTTTACAGATGTTTATTCATATTATAGTTATCCCAAAACTAAAGTTCAGTACTCTTGTAGGCTAAACTGAAGGGTATAGCAAGTGTGGTAAATGTAGGTAAATGCAGAAAATAATGAAAGAACCTGAATATTATTTGAGGAGGGAATGCTTTTATTGTGCTGTAAAGTGGATTTCTTTAGTGGCCGTTTGTAGCTGGCAAATGTACTCAAGCATGGGTTGAATGAACATTTTGTCATCATCAACAACACTAAACTAAATAATAGAGATGTGAGGCTGTCAAAAGTTTGAACAACATAGACTGAATATATCTTCAGTATAAAGTCTTAACTAAATATCTGTTCCTCACATCTAGGATAGAGTATTGCACCACATTACACTGCCAAACACATAATTTAAACGCTATTTATTTAACACAGGTTTAGTCTACTATCTAGTCCAAACTGTTTATTTCCATTCAGTTCTTGTGATGTGAATTCCTAGGTGACCCAAATAGATTACAGGTGACTTATGGTAGAATAGCTTTGCAACTAATAAGGGACTAAACTAATACTAACGTGCAAATCATTAAAACCACTTTTTTAGCCTTAGCCATTAATATTTTGTTTATCATCATTCTGTCTGGCCCTTTTACTCATCTGTCTTTACTGGGGGAAAAGAGGAGAAGGCTTTTTTTTTAAGCTTTCTGTGTCTGAGCGAGAGTGCTGAGGGTAACTCCATGTCTGAGCATCCTGCCCTGATTACTCAGTGTGAAGCTGTGTATTTTTAGAGCACATATAACTATTTTCATAGCTTTTCTCCATGGTGCATGAATAAACAATGCCATTGCTTAGAGTTGTCAGTGCAAAGGTTATTTCTTCCCCAGACCAAATGTTTTTTCCTTTCTTTTTCTATACAGACACAGATTAATCTCTTTGTCCATGCTGGAAGCACCTTTTCCTAGTTACCTTTCTCTTTTTGTTTTATATATCAGATTACTAGGTTGCTGTGAATAGTGTCAAGAGGATCCTAACATCGTGATAATTTGGTTAAAAAAAAAGTTTTCTTTCATTTTTACAATTTTCTACTATTTTACAACGATAATGAAAACATAAATGTAATGAAATGACACATATGGAATTATGCAGTGACCAGGAAAGTATCAACAAATCAAAACCATTTTATATTTTAAATTCCTAACAGTATTCGTGATTAAACTTTGCACACTCTTGGCATCTTCTCAACCAGCTTCATGAGGGAGCCACCCAGGAAACCTTTCTTAATATTTCCCAAATAAGCCAAGCATTTGTTGGATGCTTCTCCTAAATTCTAAATAAAAACTACTGGTTTTAAGCAAATACTACAGATTTCAGAAATAAATGTGTATTTAATATGTCTTTAAAATGTAAAGTTGTCTTAAAATGTTTTTAATACAATGAAAAATATGTCCAATCCAGTGTTTCTAGAAATTTTGATTGGTACTGTACAAAACAGCACAAATATATATAAATTTTTTAATGGATGGATGGTTTTATATCTCATAACAGCTCCCATTCAACATGTTATGGTGGTTTTCAATTACTATAATTATTATAAACCTATAATGAGGTATATACTCCTTTGCATTATGCTGTACAAAGATGCTTGTTTCAAATTACCCTTGTTCTTATACCAGTACAAATTCTGTGTGTCAATACAGAGATCCTAATTTGCTTTTTTAAAGTTTACTATTTAGATGTGGTATTTTATCACTAACCAAATTTGTGAAAATATAACATCGTCAATTGTTAAGACTGATATGAAGAGCTGTTTTTATTTAGACAGAGCTACACATGTACACATGTTTGTAATTACTGTATGCAACCATAATATATAATCTACAAAAATCTACTCCTAGCCCCTGAAATAAATATTTTCCTAAACATTTCCCAATAAGACCCATACCCTAATTAACCTAATATTCATATTCCAACAACTAAACAAGTAACAATAGTCTGTTGCTCACAAAACCCCAAGAACAAGTGTCTAGTGGTCCAGCTGTTATATGGTTGTGTAGTGCTTCCCGTAATTGGTCAGTTTAATTTTCTCAGGCAGGATGATATGTACAGAATGCTCCGTGTCATTGGCCCTTAGGAGGAAGTTTCTCTGTTTGCGCATAAGCTGGCTATACTTCGCATTTGCCAGCCACGTCTCACAGCGATTGAAGTAGATGATGCTTGTGGTACCCAAGACCACCAGGCAGGTGAGCAGACCCAAAATCGCAAAGCAGATAACCTGGCTACGTGTGACCAGCGGACTAGAGGCATGCACCGACTCTTTCTTGGTGATCTTTAGGAACTCATGCTCAGGGTGTTTCAACAGCTTGTTGAAAGGATGAGCAGGGAGGCTATAATGCTGGGGAGGATGACCTAGGTTTGGTGGTTTAAACTTGGCTTTCGGTTTGAATTCATGGATGTGAATGTCACACAAAGGTCCTGTTACACCAGGCGGACAGATACATCGAGTTCCACTGCTAGTCTCAGTAAAGCAGGTACCGCCATTCCTACAGGCGCTGTCAGAGCATGAAGTCAGAGTAATGTTGCAGATGGGGCCAGAGAAAGCAGGAGGACAAATGCAGGTGTAGACTAGTCCATGATCAGTGCATGTTCCGCCGTTTAGACATGGGTTGGACTCACAAGCGTCAACACCAATCTCACAGAAATCTCCAGTGAATCCGGGAGTACACAGGCAAGATGAGTGACTGTCAGATCCATTACTATCCACACAGGTTCCGCCATTCTGACATGGAGAGCTGAAAATAAAAACAGGGAATTAAAAAAAGAGAAATAATGAAGCAAACTGTTTTAAGTAATTGTTTTACCCCTCTAACAAAATATGATTTTGTATTTATCTCCTCCATAGAATGCATATTATGACACAGCTCATAAAACTTGATTTGTGTGAATGGCTAGTTGTTACCTTACAGAAAAAAAAAACAGATGCAGGAAAAACTACCATTTTGATATCTCAGGTGAATTATTATTTGGTTATTTTTAATTAATACATACTGAGAAAAGCCATTAAATGCTTCAGCAATATTATCAGTTCTATATTGTGGATTGTTAAATTATATCAGGGTTTAATTTTGTGCATTGTTGTGGTGAATTTGGTTGTTGTTGAATCACTTGCTTATGGGAGACAATGGACCAGATTACTATAACACTAATGCAATAAAAATAGCGATAGAAATATTTATAGGATCACCACAAATGTAATTTTTTTCTTTCACTTTTTTCAGTGTTGAACAAGATTGAGGTTACCCATTTAATAAACACTGTCCTTTCTTCAGCTGGCAATTTTTGCCTGTGTATCCAGGAGGACAGATACAGAGATATCCACCCTCTTCTGTTTCGATGCAGGTTGAATTGCCAGAACAAGGCTTTGATGAACACAGATGGCTGTCTAGAGACAAAATAAATAATTCATCTTATCATTCATTGCATACATTCCAGTCACTGCTTTACAGTAATTATCTTGATCATTGGATTTGGAGGTCAGACTACGCATGACTGCCGAAGCAAGTCTTGAGGTCCAGTGACTGATGATCAGTAACTGAGTCTCACCTTGGTTACATTGACTGCCCACCCAACCCTGCTCGCACATACACTGCCAAGCTTTTTCACATGTTCCATGAACGCAACCGGGGAAAGGAATGCACTGCTCACATGTTGCACCCTGCCAGCCAGGGTTGCACCTTGAAAAAAAACAAACATTATCTGAGTGATAATACCTAATATCATTCTATAATATATACCTCAGTTGCATAAACCTCAGCTGTACATGATGGCAACAGTTTTCCTCATTTTCACAGACTCTCTTCAGAAATGATGCATCTACAGTATATATACAAGATATACAGTTTTATTTTGGCCAAGTTTGTGAAGTTAGACATATAGTTAACCTAGATGCATTTTCCATTTGTTCTACAGTTACTGTTGCCATGCATCATAACATTTTAGGAAGCTAAAGATAGCACATCCAAATACATATTTAATGCCTCAACATACCTGCACTCTCCATTGTCACAAACCCCATTGTTAAGATTGCACCCAGATTCGCATTCTGCAGCTATATATAGGAATGCATTACAAAAAAAAAAAAAAAAAGGTTAACATTAATTGTGAATGATTCAGTGTCGTGGAAATGTGTTATTCTCTGTGATCAATGCACGTTTTGCACGCGCGTATCAGTAGACTTTTCAGGAATATCCATAAAACTGTATGCATTGATAATAGGATGTGTATCTGTCTATGGAATACACAAAACCAAGCATAAATTTTACCTTTGCCAAGTGCAGCAAATCCGAGGAGAATTGAGCATAAAATCGCCAGGCTCAGAAATCCACACATATACATCCTCAGGTTTGGGTTAAGTCCTTGTGCTCCTGACGCACATCTCAATTACGCAAAGTTCCCTCTCATCACAAACACTCAAGACTGGAATAACGCACTTCCAAATGCTTTCTTCTTCTCGTTCCGTCCAAACATGCACACGCTCCGAATCAACAGAGTGGCACCTACAGCATCAGCACGAAAAGTAGATCAGAAATCTTGCACAGCACTCATGTGCACAATAAAGGAGATCCATTTAATCTCGGTGCTCCTGCGACTTGAATAGAGTTTTGTTTTCAAAGCAGCAGTAAATCCAGCAAGAACAAACGCACAGTGCTTTATGAAGACACACACACACACACACACACACACACACACACACACCGCAGCGTCCAAAACGGGCTCCTCCCAGTTGAGACTCGAATGGATGTGTCCAGCACACCCACCTCCTGAATGACCAGTGCCAGGTTGGTGCCAAGCCCTTGGAAAATGATACTCTCACTCAAAATCTTCCTCCTCTGAAAAGAAAAAAAAGGTCCAAATCTAAAATGCCTAATCCATGCTGGTGCCCTACTTCTGGTTGGAGTTCTCATCACTACCTGGAAATCACTCACTGCTGCTGAGGATGACCCCACACAGACCGCCTAAAGATACATGAGATTACTGAGGATGCTACCACTTAAAAACCATGAAGATGGCTTTGGACTGCAATTGCTATGATAGCTTTAGGACTGCAAATTGCCACGAACAGGTTTGCACTCAAGTCTCCATCAGTGAACAGTTGATAACTTCAACAAAATAAACTTCATGTGAAAACTATAATGAATTTCCTGGTTACACAATTGCACTTGTTGACCATGTAGTACACAGTTACAGGAAGGAATTATTTATTATTGCACTATTCGTTAGCACCCAGATGAGGATGGGTTCCCTTCTGAGTCTGGTTCCTCTCAAGGTTTGTTCCTCATGTCATCTCAGGGGGTTTTTCCATGCCACCGTCACCTCTGGCTTGCTCATTAGGGATAAATTTATTAATTTAAAATTTACATCCTGAATTTAAATATTTCTGTACAGCTGCTCTGTGACAATGTCCATTGTTAAATGCGCTATACAAATAAACTTGAATTGAATTGAAATTGAGTTTTAAATAATCTGTGTTGCTGTAATCTGAGGCATTCAGGAGGATAATAAATTAAAAAAGCCTTTAATATTTCTTGATGAAAGCCTTAATGGCTGAAACGTGTAGGCATTTAAAAAAAAAAAAAAAAAAAAAAAAACTGTAACTATGACTGAATAGCCAAGAGATATTAAAGGCTTTTTAAATTTGTTATCCTCCTGAGTGCCTCGGATTTCTTCAGCAGTACTCTAGTAGGATCCCCAATCTGAAGAGCACCAGATGGACATTTTTCTACACCCGAGCAGCACTCTATGCAAACTGGTTTTTGACTGAATAATGTGTGTTGCTGTTCAGCAAAAGGAAACAACCCAAGGGTCTGGATTTATAAATTCTAGTTTGTAAATGTACAGTATTTGTTTTACAGCTATCATTATGATTATCAACTAACTCATCATTTCACAATAGATTATTCACAGATCCATGATTATTCATTCAAGAATATTTCTATATTCTTCATTCCTAACTAAAATAAATCTCCTATGGGTATTTTATGTGACTGAACACATACTGTAAGCCCCAAGGTGCAATTAAATATTGTTACAGGCTCCACACTAAACTTGAAAAGAATTTCTATGACACCAAGGGAAGTTATTTCAAGGCAAGTCACTTGGAGTGGCTTGCGGTTTCTTTCAAAATCTCAGTTTTCCTTGTAATGATCTGACCTATTTGCAGAATGTTGGTGATCAGATGGTTCCACCACACATGAAACCAGAGCTAAGCTTCAAGTAAAGATAGATGCAAATACATAAGTGTATTTGTAATGTATTTATAAAACCAAAGGAAGCTGGCCAATGTATAGTACCGTGAGGTCAAATTAAGTATAATGTACAATAAAAGGCACACCATAAAAGTTACACAAAGCACAGTAAAAGATAGTACACACAACAATAAAAACTATTTCAAAGGACAATACACAATGAACATCTGGGCACCATAATTATTAAACTTCAATATAATTTGTGCAAAAGAAATGCATTATTACTTGTGTAAAAGAAAGGCAATTTGCATAGTTGCAAGTTGATGAGCCAAATTTGTAATCTTGCCAAAAGCAGACAGATGTAGCCCGGCAGAAGATGGCAGTGTGCAACATTGATCTAGTCCCAGTAGCTGTTTGAAAATGTCAGCTTTTCATTTGCCATATTAAAGGAGAGGCCTCAGCCATTGATTTGCTGTCCTTTGATCTCATTTGCGATCTGTCCTTTCATGCAGCCTTCCCCCACTCCTAAGGATGCTCCAGACTTGATAGGGAGCTATGAGAAGCTGCTTTATGTCTTTGAGTGATGGCCAGAAGAACAAGGGGGAAATAAACAAGCAAGGGGGAACCATGGTAGCTTGTCAGCTCAAGGTTAAATCATATGTAATTACAGCTCCAACTCCGAGGCACCAGTAATATTGTTAAGGCCTATTACAGAGTAATCTTGTTTATGAATCAGCTGTGCTTAATTCAAGTAGTGTAGAACTGAGCTCTTGCCAGAGCTGCTGTCAATAATTTCAAATATTCTTGCAGTGAGGCAGTAGGTGAAGATAGCTATATAAATGTATCTAAATTATATAGAAATTTAAATTCTCATTTAAAAAGATGTTTTCAAGTCACATTTAATTTGGTTTAGGGAATTGTATTGCTGTGAGCACAACCTCTAAGGCTGAAGAATGGATGTGCTTAAGGAATCATTATTTATTATGTTATGCCAGCAGGGAACACATTTGTATAATGTGGTTTTTTTTTTTTTTATTCTACTATAGATGTACAATTTCCCTGGGCCTATTAAAGTCTTTGACAGAAAAAATGAAAATTTAATTCTGTGAATTTTCTAAAACAACACGTGGCTCATTTATGATTAAAAAAAATACATAAATAAAACAATGATTTTCTAGAAAACATGTCACACATTTGTTAACAGTCTAACATCTAACTTCACAGGCTTCCCTGAATTAAAATGTAAAAACTATAGCGCAGATGGTTCAAGCATGCCTGCATTTTTTCACTGGACTCTTATGCCACTCACATTTAGCCTAAAATCTCAGAACGGTCTTTATGGAAGGTTTCTACCTGACATAAAATATTGTAATATTGTAAGCAATCTTATCAACTTCACATCAAAAAAGTGGTTAGTGATTTTAATAGCTCTTAAACTACCTTGCATATATATCAATGAAATGCAATGAAATGCAAATATATCAATGTTGTCATTACTACTAAATATTGAACCTACCTTTGTGGTAGAATCAATAAAACTGCTTTCAATATGGGTAGCACAGCGGCACAGGGGGGAAACATTGATGCCTCACAGCTTCAGCGTCACAAGTTTGATCCTGAGCTCAGGTTACGGTCTGTGTGGAATTTTGCATGTTCACCCTGTGTCCGTGTAGGTTTCCTCTGGGTTCGCTCACGTCCAAAAAACATGCCAATATGTGGACTGGCTACACCAAATTGCCCCTAGTGTGTATGTGGGCATGGTACCCTAAAATTGACTGGAATACTACTTAGGATCTATTCCTGCCATTGTGACCCTGCTGTATGTTTCTGCTCTTTATCTTGCCCTTGAGGGAATATGTGTGTGTGTGTGTGTGTAGCTTTCAGTATACTCCCTCTTTTAGCTCAGACAAGGAACATGTTCTAGCTATTCAGAAAGATTGTATGTCTTCTGGATGTTGTGAAATTAAGCTGTAAGGGCCTTCAGACTCACGTTGAGCTCTCAGTTGATTGAGTGGCACCTCTAATTCTACTATTTGAATCATCAGACGTACTAAGTGAAAGATGCTTGGAATTCTCAGCTGAGACCTCTCTATCTTTGATTATTATTATTATTCTACAACAAACCCCTGCTTATGGATCTCTTGAATGTGCTCCTCCATGGCTTTGATTTTGAAGAGTGGATAAACAGATGTACGAGGGTTGGAAGGATGTAATTACGGAGCTTGACACTGCTGCTCAAATGTTTTCAATGGTGCTGTCAAAAATGCCTGAAGCATCCATGATAATACATCATCTTACACTGAGAAACAAGTGCAAGGCATTTATTTTAAAAAGAAGTGGTCCATTCACACAGCTTTACAGCTTTATTTCTGACCAATACAATGTGAGTCTCCTTCCATAAATGTTAAATAAACATCTACTTACAGAAAGCATCACCATTAATGACTATATACTTTTCTTTGTTAAATAACAGCAGATTTTCGTAATCCCTGTATTATTAGACTTAGATTATATGTAGCTTCTGCCATACAAGTCTGTGTGAATGAGTTCTTACTATAGATGTGATAATGTATTAGAATGAGTGTCTTAATATAAACTGATGATTTGAATTACTGTCAGAGCTGTGCTGTTTTAGAAAATTAATCTACACCTTCAGATTTGTTAATTCAGTGGTGTAAAGCTTAATGAGAAACAGGTGACTCTACTGGCGAGACATGGCCACTGGTTAGTAGACTGGGAAGAAGGGATAAACTGGGATGTGACACCCAAACTCCTCAAATCATCTTTAGGCAGCAGCTGATTCTGTTGTCTTCTTTCCAGGATTTGTTTTTTTATCACCAAGCTAACATTCAGGATTTTCTGAATCTTCTTAACATTAATACGTTCTTATGCAATATTTCTTCTATAGAAATGTATTTCTATATTTCTGTATGGTGATCAGTCAGAATAAAAAATGTTCACTGTGCCTAAAAATCTTTCAAAGGTAGATTAGTTTAACTTTAAAATGTACTATTTGCTTATTTGGGAGGTGTTCCATGTCATGATGGTGGAAAATAACACAAAATAATTAGTTAATAGAGTATCTATAGTGTATCTGATTTAGGATTAATGGCTGTATGTCTTTTGTAGTGCAATCAAAAATGCAATATTTCAAAGCCTGACAGTGATACTATAGTAAAGAGTGGATGAAGTAAAAATTGTCCTCTGAGGATGTACAATAAAAAAGATTCATTTTACTTCTTGAAGCTGTTTGCCTAAACTGCAAAACACATTTTATTATATTATTAGTACATCAACACAGAGAGATATGTGACATGTATTCAGAGGAGCACAAATGCCATCAATTACCAAGACAGGGTGGAACGATTATATTTTTCATATCCTGATAGCTTTGGTACAGTAAATTTTGTGAGTATATGTGTTAATTCTGAAAATAATTATTGTATTATTCAATTTTTTACATAATCTTATACATCATTATAATTACATGCTTAAGAATTGTTGTTGGACTGGGGTAGGCCATCAATAATCTATATATAACAATAATCAATCAAATAAATCTGCATCAGACCAGATCTGCTCTCCCAGATGCAAAGGTCACTGTGACAGAGTAGTCCACACACCTTGAAATTATGGGTTTCAATTCCATTCACTTCAATTTTCATTTGTATAGTGCTTGTGTAAAAAGTAATGTCATTACACTTTTGACACAAGGAAAAGTGGCACCCTGATATGCAAAATATCCATATATATATATATATATATGGATATTTTAGGTTCCCCATTTTATTATATCTGGAATGGTCATTATTGGATGCATCACATTCCACAAGTAGGATCACCTTTCATGTACTGTTCCTATGACAACTGTGAATCCATTTATCTAAGCTCATGCAGTCTGGCTTGTCATGATCATGAATTAATGGAGCTAAGTGCATGATCAGATAAGAGCATATGCATATATAATAGGACTATTAGAGCAAATGTCAGATTTTCATAATATTTATGTATTTAAAGAAAATCCATTCAAAGGAATGTTGGAGAAAGCATTGTATTTGCCCCACGTACCCAGAGTGGTAGCTGTCATATAATAAGGGGGAGAATTAGGCAGTAGGTGGGAGTTGGCAAAGCCAACTAGGGAGTTACACGTAAACCACAACCAACCAAGTGCATGTTCATAGTGAGGAGCACTGGGATGTTTGCATCAGATCCTGAATTGGTTGTTGTAAGCTTATTGTACTGAGGTGAGTGAATAGGAAAAGTGGTTTGCCTAGTTACTGTTTGCAGCCAGGGGACCTTTGCAAATAGGCATGAATTTTTAGCCTGAATGAACTTATTTGGGCATCCTGTCTGGTCTGTTAGCACTCCTGGATGATAGTTGACAAACCACTGAATCCTGTTTTATGTTATTTCAGTGATTTCCACACAAGGATATAAGGCATTTAGGTTTGCAGAGAAAAAAAAAAGAATTATACAAGAGGAACAATTGCATGGCTCATGAGTAGAGGCTCATTTCAGCACATTTCAGTCAGGTCCATAAGTATTTGGACAGTGACAGAGTTTTGTAATTTTGCCTGTTTACACCACCATAATGCATTTGAAGTGAAGCAATCAAGATGTGATTGAAGTGTTGTGTGGCCACATCTAATAGTCCGATCATATGCATATGCTCTTATCTGATCATGCACTTAGCTCCCCATTAATTCATGATTATAACAAGCCAGACTGCATGAGCTTAGATAAATGGATCCACAGTTGTCATAGGAACAGTACATGAAAGGTGATCCTACTTGTGGAATGTGATGCATCCAATAGTGACCATTCCAGATATAATAAGATAAGACAAATGAGGAACCTAAAAATATCCATGTGGTCTTAATGTGTGACTCATCAGAACAAAAAGTGTTAGGGGGTGACAAGACACATTTCTCATTAGAGCACTTCCTCAGTATTAATTACTTTTGGCATGCCACATATATATATATATAATACAACATTTCCCTTACATACTGTATTTATATAATAGAAGTGCTGAAGAATGTATAGCAAATGCTAAGACTAATCATGCTTACTACAGTGTATATCAAACTAAAAATTTATGAAATATTATATGGGCTTACATTAATGTTCTTCTACGATATTGTATAATAAGTATTATACAATATATTATTATAAGTATTATAATAAGTTAATCCTGTCTTTTTGTCATTCTCTTATAGGATTTGTTGAAAACAAGTAGAAAACAAAACATAACAACAACAAAAAGAACTTAATGAAAACAGAAGAAATTAAAGATAGAAATGTTGTTTGGGCAGTGGTGCAAACGTATTATTTTTACAGCAGATTTATAACAACATACAGTAAAATATAAATGTGAATTTTGAATGTGAATTATTATAGCTTTGATTATATAGGTGTTAATAATGACTTGAATTTACTGCACAGGACTGTATATGAATTGACTGAATGCAGACTTATAACCGTAAAAATGAAAAATTCAGACTAAAAGCTCACTACCACGTAACAAATTAGTTGTGCTTTGTATTATTTGCAATATCTGTGTAGTTACACACAGACTGTACATGCAACACTATCATAACTATATATATATATATATATATATATATATATATATATATATATATATATATATATATATATATATATATATATATATATATATATGTACACACATATTTTTCAGGAGGAGTATATGTATACAATTTTGTTTAGTCAGAAAAATATCCCCCATAAAAATGACACTGACAACAATGATCATTTTAACTTTTCCAGTCATGCAGTGGCACTAAAGCTCCACTTTCATGAATGAATTAATATACTACTTGTTAAGCTGTGCTATGTAAATATGTCAAATGGCTACTACAGAGCCATAACTGTGGGAATTAACAGTAAAGATCACCTCAGTTTGGAAACACCAGTGGTGGGGAAACCAGATACAATAAATAATGTGAAATCAATCTACTGTTGCTCTAGCAATATATATGTTTTTATATTAGTAGAAGGACATTAATGTGAACTATGGTGTACTAGGCTAATTATACAATGCAGACATTATTTTAATAGCAGTCCGGGATTTGTCATTGTGGCGTTCCATTGTAAAATAGTTTTTCTATGGCTTCAATCTTTTTCTGTTTGAAAAGCCTTGCCAGAGAAGAAGTTAATTAAATTAATAATAATAATTTTATCAATAAATTTGAGGTCCTGGCTGTCATCTGTCTCTTTTTGTCACATGAACTGCTTTTGTGCTACAGCCTAAGCCCATGAAGTCGTGCTCAGATTTGCGATGTGAAGTTAATTGTGTTTAAAATCATTTGAGAAGACACTCAACTGTATGAATGTTGTCACATTATATTTATAGTATTACACTTCTCTGGAAAATCATGCAGCTGAGCTGTAGGCGATGTATCCCAGTTCAGACCAGATGCCTTTCTCATCCATTGATGAGCTCTCATCAATGGAATGATGATGTTGTTCAAACCACAATTTCTTTAGAGCCACAATTTCTTCAAACCTCAGACCCTAGCTGTGTAACAATGAATTATAGACAATGTAATACAAAATGGTTTCTTTACATGATGTTATCATTTGGCTGTGGATGGAAAAATAGAGGATGAAAAAGAATAGAAGTGAAATACCAGAATAAAAATGAATGTAATGACATGTAAAAAAAAACTGCCTTAAGCGAAAGCCACTTTATTTCTGCATCTTCCATTATCTCATATTGCAAGTTGTACAAGCTGCTTAGTACCAGGTCCAGATCCCACTGTGGAACTGTTGCTTTGTGTGAGGTTCAGAGATATTCTGCACCTTCAATAAAAGTTTTAAGTAGTTTATGAACTCCCCATGAAAACCTCAATCTTTAATGCTGCCACACACAATTTAAGGGTAGGGGGAGTCACCCTAGCATACTGGGGTTTTGCCAGGGTCAGATTCACTCTTGTAATTGTGTATGCTCTGTCTTCATGCTGGTTTTATGCAGGCAAGTGGAAAGGCATAAACACTTTTTCTTGCAATGTAAACAATGTTTTAGAGTTTCTGCAGAGATGCTTCTAATCAACTCTGTTTCTGGGGTTGTTGCTGTCAATATCCCTGCTGGATATAGAAAGCCTACATAATTTTCTAACTGCCATTACGTTCAAGACAGTTCTGCCTTCTGTCAGAAAGGCCTGCTTGCTTGGCCCCAGTGATTTGCCAGATCCTGTTGCCTTGAGCCTGATTGCTTGAAGTACTCTCTGTAAGATCATTGTATCTCTTGCTGTAGGCATTACTTCATTAAGACCCAGTAGCAAGTGTGCCATTGTACTGGTGGTATAACTTATATAGACTCACCAGTGTATTATACATGTATGTTTTACAAACCAGCATGTCACCAGCTTCATCAGCCTGTACTGCTAATGAGGCAACCAGTCTTTGCCAGAGGAATTGAGCTCAAGTCTAGGTTTTCTGTGTCAATCATGGGACTGCACAGGCTTCTGTCTACCTTTGTACCATTGTCCTCCAAGAGGGCCCCTCAGCCATATCTGCTGTTGACTTCACTCCTCACTGTGGCCGTGCAGTGCCAAACGAAGGGGATAAATAGGCAGCAGTATTTTCACAGTCTGGGGGCTGGTTCACAGGCTCTGTATGTGTCTGTAACAGATGTTCAGATCCTAAACAATTTGGGTTTTGTTAATGTCCATCATCTAACTTCATCAGAACTTAGCAGAAAAAACAACTTGCCAATCTCCTACACAAAAGGCTAGGAAAGTTTACAAAGTTTCAACAATTCACAGACACTATAACTTTATGGACTGCTACATGCCAGTGTGTCTTCTTCAGCAACACAAAAGTCAGTTGTGGCAACATTAGGAATAAGGCAATACTACCTTTACATTTAGAGCATTTAGCAGATGCCCTTATCTGGAGCAACTTACAGAAGTCCTTTGAGTACAAGAATTGGCCTTGCACTCCGTGTGGGAGGAGTGGAATACACTCTCTTTTCCCTATTAATCACAGCAAGACTAGCCAATCATGGGCATCTGTGTGCTCATGCATGCAGAAGGTGGCGGATAACGCTTTCCTCTGAGTGTGTTACACTGCCCCATTATGCAGCATGAGCAGCAGTTTGAAAAGATGCAGTTGGCTTGCATACCATCAAACTAAAACCAGATTGGACAAGTTTAGGACAACATGAAAGAAAACACATAAGACAAAGGATTTTTTTAAATAGACATGTTAATTGTTAAGTGCTTGGTAAAGTGATAGGTCTTTAGTCTTCATTTGAAGTCCGCCTGTGACTTAACTGTTTGGCAAGTTCATTCCACCACCTGGGTGCCACTCTAGGTGCATGTCTTCCTTGTAGCTTGAGGGACTTTCCTTGTAGCTCTAGCCAAGCTGTGCTAGAAGCTCAAAGGGAGCATGGTGCAGAGTGGGTTGTGATAAGTGCCTTAAGGTAGGTGGGATAAGTGCCTTAACTCTTGCAGCTGCATTCTTAATCAACTGCCAGGGTCAGACAGTGGACAGAGGCAGATCTGCCAGGAGCAAGTTTTAGTAGTCTGAGATGATAAGGTACTGAACAAGCACTTGAGTGGTCTCTGTGGACAGGAAAGTTGTTGTAAAGGAAAATCCTGCATGACCATGTCAGGTTAGCAATGCGAGGCAAGGAGAATAGTTGGATAGTTTTAGTACCAGTACCTATGGTGCACCTGAGTGCACTGTCTGTAATGTAGCAGATGTTTACAATAACCATATTAGCAAAAAGCAAAACCCACTGACAAGATGAGATGAGGAATAAGGACAAGCGACTTTTATAGCCTGCACTTGTGTAGTCATGATATGAGGTGATGACTTTGCAAGGACATGAGGAAACTCTGTTAGTTTAGAAGGAAACTGTCCTGGCAGTCCTGTCAGTCCAGAATGAAAGGAGGTAGAGCTATAGATTTTTTTTTCTGATTATGAAACATGTTTTATCTTTTGCACAGATTTTGACACATTATCTGTACTTTCACTTAAGAATAGTTTTCTCAGTACTTTTTCTACCCCTGTTCATAATAATGGGTGCAAGAGACAGTCCACTAGATGTAGGGTACAGGGGTTTAAGTGATAGATGTAGGGTCCTCCTTATGTACTCCAGATTACAGTTGTCAGTGTAGAGGATGAGGCAATAGAGAGTCTCCTCCAACCAATGAAACCACTCCTCAAGGGCCAGCTTAATATCAAGAAGCTGGCAGTTGCCCACACTGTAGTTTATTTTTGGCTGCTGACAGCTTCTTCAAAAAAGTATGCGATAGGATGGAGCTTGCCTCCTTGCCTCTTAGGAGATTACAGACCTTACTTCCACCTCAGAGACATCCACCTCCACAATGAATGGAAGGGATGGATCTGGCTGTTGAGGAAGAAGTACTGAGGTGAATCTGTGCTTGAGTAAGATGAATGTCTTTTCTGTAACAGGTGACCAGGTTAGTCAGCATGGAGGCCCCTTGAGGAGAGAGGTGAGGCTATGGGGCTGAAATTCTTGATGAAGCACTGGTAGTACTCTGCGAAACCACACATAAGGTGTTGAATATATGCTATCTGTCTAAGTCATTCAAATTCTACCCAGATCTAAGTAAAAAAAAAATCTAAGCAGATATTCACACAGCCCACTTTACATGGCAAGCAAATTTAAATACTGTTGGTTCCTTTGCTGGGCAATATAGTGGCACTGTCGATTGTAGTGGTCTGGTATAATTTTAACAGTATTTGGTAGTTTATGATCTAGTAACTCTATTCAAATTGCTTTTATTTGGTCAGTTGTGAAACCTATTAAAGGATTAAAGCAATTAGTTATCCATTTTATAAAGTAGTTATTATCCATGTTAATGAATCTAAATAAAGAGATGAATCCCTGATATTCAGTGTATTGCCAGTTATTGATATTCCATACACTCAAAGGAGAAGACTACTAAGACTACTGAGATTTGAGACTGCTGTTGCTGTTTCAAATACAAATGTAGTGGCCTAGTAAAGATATCTTAAATCAGAGATATTCTCATCTGAAAGCAGAGATATACATGCCTGACTGTGAACAATTGCTTTTGTTTTTCCAGTTTCTTGCTGAAGTATACAGGATACTGTGTACACTTGAGTCTAAACAAATTATGGACTTTAGTAATTATCAGTTGCTGAAACCAGTATTTATATTAATGTTAAGTGATGCAATGTTGTGAACTATAACTTAAAAAACAATCTGATATAGTTCCATAAAATTAAAAAGTTAAAATTTAGATTTTAAAGATATGTTTATGAAAATAATGCCATCAAGAACAATATTATATTTGTAAAATAGTCATTGCATGTTGTTGTTCCTGGATATTGTAGATAAGTAAAGTATACTAATAAATAAGTATACTAATAAAGCATTTAAACAAATCAGTGAGATCACATTGCATTTAATCTAGTCTATGTATCATTACGTAATGTGATTCTTTTTCCTTCAGGTTTTCTGAAAAACATCCCACTTCTCATGTATATGCAGGAGGCTGTTGACATGGCAACAGCACAAAGCACAACCACACATTCCAGGTTTTTCAGCTTTAAATAAGAAAACACACACTCACACACACACAGCACTACTTTACACCTTCTCCAGATTGTAACTCACAAAAGCACTCACTAATTTTCAGTAACTGCTTTATCCTGGTAAGGGTTGAGGTAGATCCAGAGCCTACCCTAGTAACACTGGGCGTAAAGTAGGAGAATTCACCCTGGATGAGGTGCCAGTCCATCACACACACATTCACACCCAGCCAACCCGCCTACTTGTATGTTTTTGGACAGTGGAAGGAAGCCAGAGAACCCAGAGGAAACCCACACGAACACAGGGAGAGCATGCACAACTCTGCACAGACATTAACCCAAGCTCAGGATTGAGTCCAGGGCCCTTTTTATAGTTATGCTTAAATATTATGAAATGTCCATGAAGGTAGCTCCTTATATCACAGCTATAATCAGTCATTTCCTGACCAGCCTATCTTTTTTCTCTCTCTTGACTGTAATAAAATAATAAAAAAATAAATAAATAAAAAGAATGCAGCTCGTCATGTCAGACAACAGAAACTCCCCCATTTTCCCTTGTATAAAAACGTAAAGGAATTGCCTTATATCTGATTGTGAGTGCTGACACTGGAGACTCCTTCCAAAAAATGCAAAATATCAACAATTACAAACATTTTTTAATTAATTTCTGTGGAGTTTCTAACAAGTCCCTGCTTAAATTGTTATTATAGAAATGATAGGTTAGGAGGTTCAGTATCAGAGATGTGACAGACCCTGACAAAATGACAGGGAATAAATGGTAGAGATGCACATTCCATTTTCAGCTGCAATACTGCTGTCATTCTGTGCTAAATTACTTATTACATTTTCTTCAGATATTACATTTTAAACATATGTAAATATATTTAATTTTGCTTGCCATATATGAAACATGAAACATATATTTAACATGTATAATATATTTGTCTTAAAACAATCTAAAACTTTAACACTCCAAGCGGTAAAAATTGCAGAGAAGCAAAAGCCAGCAAATGTACATAAGCACCAGAGGGCACTGTAATACATGCAGAATTTAATTTTGCAGAATTATTTATTGAGGGCACTGAACACTGTGTGTGTTCAAAGCTTAAGTTAGGGCTTTATTGTGCAGTTCCTGAAGCTTTTGGCTCAGTCAAGCACTGCACCACATTATTTACACAAATAATCATACTGGGATAAATATACTTTTAAACAAACTATGAAATGTAATCGCTAATAGACTCTCACAAAGGAACACACATAGACATATACATGCACATGCACTCAGAAATAACAGCTGTGATTTATATCAAATCATTCAGTTAATGGCAATTATCAGGATCTGTTAAATGAAACCGGAGTCATGGTGGCGCAGCAGGTAGTGTTGACGCACAGCTCAAGTGAACTTGGGTTACTGTCTGTGTGGAGTTTCTCTGCATGTTCCCTCTGTGTCTGTGTGGGTTTACGTCTGCCTCCCAAAACAGGCCAGTGAATGGATTGATGTTCTGCTGGAAAAACCTTGGGTCCTGGCATTCATGTGGATGTTATTTTGACATGTACCACCTACCTAAACATTGTTGCAGACCAAGTACACCCCTTCATGCCAGTGGTCTCTTTCAGCAGGATAATGTACCCTACCATGCTGCAAAAATTGTTCAGGAATGGTTTGAGGAACATGACAAAGAGTTCAAGGTGTTGACCCAGATCTCAATCCAATCAAGCAACCCACTGAAAACCCACTGAAAATCATGGGTTGCAGCCCATGATCAGACTCTGAGTAGAAGCTTTGAGCTTTGTTAGAGTTAACGAGTCTTGTAACAGAACGTCAGATGGGGTAAGAGAGAGAGCCAAGCCAGCCAAACCTAGAAGCTTCTGATCTCTGGTCAGAGGCATTAACCATTGTCCCACTAGGCTTAGGGAGTGAGATCCTTTGTCATTTTCCTATCCCACTGAAGACAGGCTACCAGTTGCAATCTATGCTCAAACTCCAAGTACAAGAGTGATTCGGTGAACTTGAATTCCATAACCCAGATTCAGACCGGGGTTACTGAGAGCCCAACACGGAGTGCAAACCAGTCCACACTCGTGGCTCTCCACACTTCAAGCCATTTGTGCTGTTACTCTGCCAGACAATCAGCTGCTAGATGAAGCATGTTGTAGTAAGCCAACGTACTAACCACTATAGGGTCACAACTTTCTGTGTTTCAGAGATTATGAGTGCTGTGACTCTGCCAGAAATTCAGCTGCTGGAGTGGGTCGCACTGGCACACCTTTGGACTGGGGTAAAAAGGAGCCGAGCCAGCCAGGAGTCGAACCTAGAATCTTCTGATCCGTAGTCAGACGCGTTATCCATTGCGCCACTGGCCCACAGGAAGCTGGTAGAGGTGACAACCTACCTACTTATGATTTTCAACCGAAAAAGGGCCAGAGAAGACCTGCCATGCTCAACCTTAGCGTTCAAGACAGAGGTGGAAAACGCTATGCCATGACCCGGATTCGAATCGGGGTTGCTGCGGCCACAATGCAGAGTACTAACCACTATACGAGCAAGGCACGCCACGCCGCAGGTGAGGTCTTGTGCTAAATAAATACAAATTCCCACCTAAATTCTTACAAGAGCTTGCAAACTGGTTTGACTTTTATGGGAAAGATGACCTAAATAATATTGTATATTAATACTATAGATAAGGATGGTCTAATTCATATCTATATGATACCCCCTTTGTTTGTATAATTAAAAAAAAAACATGCTGCAACCCAAATACACTGCATGTTTGAGTTCATGACCTAACATAGCCTGATAAAATTTTTTACTTTGCCAGAAAGCCAGACGCTGGATGCACCGGCACACATTTGGCCTGGTGTAATGAAAACCAGCCTCATTTCACTTTCCCCCTGCACAGGTTTGAGCTGGGGGTGTTAAGGACAGCTTTACCACTGAAAAGGGGCCACTATGGTCAGACTCAGAGTACAAGCTTTGTGCTTTGTTGGAGTTAACAGCAGCCAGCTCCAGGAAGTTAGATGGGGCAAGAGAGAGTGAAGTTGTGCCAGCCAGGAGTCAAAACTAGAATCTTCCGATCCGTAGACAGATTTTTTTAGTTGTGTGGGTAGCAGTTTGGGCTCTGTTGTGGTCAACAGGTGGTATTATCCAGAACGTTGCATGGGATAAAAGAGAGCCGTACCAGCCACAAGCCAAACCTAGAATGTTCTTATCCATAATCAGACACAGTATCTATTGTGCCACCAGCCCACCCCTAGCCTGGTGAAATGAGATCCTAGCTCATTTGGCTATCCCACTGAAGAGGGGCCACAAGTCACAAACAAAGCCAATGCTGTGATTCGCATTCCAACTGGGGTTGCTGTGGCCACGACGTAGAGTACTAACCATTATACGATCCCGGCCCTGCACTATTTCACAGACCCGTTACCCTGCCAGAACATCAGCTACTGGAGGAAGAGTGAGATACACTGGCACACTTTTGGCCAGGTGTAGTAAGAACCCACCTCATTTTGCTTTTCCCATGGCAAACTTCACACCCTTGCACAGGTTTGGGCTTTGTTGGAGTTACAAACAATATTACACTTTCCCACTGAGAAAAGGCTACTGGTCACAGGCCATAGTCAGACTCAGAGTACAAGCTTTGTTGCAGTCAACAAACAGCCTGGTCCAGGATGTTGGATGGGGCAGGAGAAAGCCGAGTTGAGCCTGCCAGCCAGGAGCCAATCCTAGAAACTGCTGATCCGTCGTCACAAATCACGCTTAACTTTAGCTAACAAGATGCTGGAGGAAGAGCTCGATGCACCAGCACACACTTGGCCTGGTGTAGGGAAAACCAGCCTCATTTCCCTTTCCCCTGGCAAACTTCACATCCATGCACAGGTTTGAGCTTTGTTGGAGTTAAAAACAACTTTACACTTTCCCACTGAAAAGGGGCTGCAAGGGTGAAGCTACGGTCAAGTTCAGAGTACAAGAGTGATGCAGAAGTCATTGGAGATGTTAATCTGTCAGAACACTTTCCCACTGAAAAAGGGCTGCTGGTTGCAGCCCATGATCAGACTCTGAGTAGAAGCTTTGAGCTTTGTTAGAATTAACAACCAGTCTTATAACAGAATGTTAGATGGGGTAAGAGAGAGAGTCAAGCCAGCAAGCGTCTGATCTCTGGGCAGAGGCATTAACCATTGTACCACTAGCCCACATAAGGGCTCAGGGAGGGAGATCCTTTGTCATTTTGACAGTGAAATTGAAAATTCCACGCCATAACCCGGTTTCAGACCGGGGTTACTGAGGGCCCAACGCAGAGCATGAACCAGTCCGTGCTCATGGCTCTCCATGCTTCAAGCAATTTGTGCTGTTACTCTGCCAGACAATCAGCTGCTAGATGAAGCATGTTGTAGTAAGCCAACGTACTAACCATTATAGGATCACAACACTGCGTTTCAGGGATTATGAGAGCTGTTACTCTGCCAGAAATTCAGGTGCTGGAGTGGGTCACACTGGTGCATCTTTGGACTGGGGTAAAATGGAGCTGAGCCAGCCAGGAGTCGAACCTAGAATCTTCTGATCCGTAGTCAGACGCGTTATCCATTGCGCCACTGGCCCACAGGAAGCTGGTAGAGGTGACAACCTACCTACTTATGATTTTCAACCGAAAAAGGGCCAGAGAAGACCAGCCATGCTCAACCTTAGCATTCAAGACAGAGGTGGAAAACCCTATGCCATGACCCGGATTTGAACCAGGGTTGCTGCAGCCACAACGCAGAGCACTAATCACTATACGATCACAGCACACCACTCCACTCTGCCTCTGGGTTGGGAGAGATGGGAGGGTGCCTGAAAATTACATTTGCTATACTCATAGCAAGGCAACTTTTACTAACTAAATACAAATTCCCACCTAAATTCTTACAAGACCTTGCAACCTGGTTTGACCTTTATGGGAAAGATTACCTAAATAATACTGTATATTAATACTATATATAAGGATGATCTAATTCATATCTATACAATACCCCCTTTGTTTGTGTAATTAAGAAAAAACATGCTGCAACCCAAATACACTGCATGTTTGGTTCAATTCCACCTTGGTACCCACACTCACCAACAAGGAGAGAAATAAAAGGCACAGAGAGTTCATTTCAGTTCATGAACAAGCTTAAATACAACTTAAATTATATATTCGATGTTATTTAATTTTATTTATAAAATAATTTTTTTTAATTTTATTAATATTTTTTATGGGTAGCAGTCTGGGCTCTGTAGTGGTCAACGTGGTATTATCAAGAACGTTGCATGGGATAAAAGAGAGCTGTGCCAACCACAAGCTAAACCTAGGATCTTCTTATCCATAATCAGACACTGTATCTATTCTGACACCGGCCCACCCCTAGGCTGGTGAAATGGTGAAATAATCCATGGAGGCCCCACCTCCCAACTTACAGGACTTAAAAGTGAAGTGAAGGGAATAACATTGATTAATGTTGTTACATTATTACACTGGCACCTGTCAAGGGGTGGGATATATTAGGCAGCAAGTGAATAATCAGTTCTCAAAGTTGATGTGCTGGATGGAGGAAAAATCGGTAAGTGTAAGGATCTGAACGACTTTGACAAGGGCCAGATTGTGATGGTTAGACAACTGGGTCAGAGCATTTCCAAAACGGCAGGTTTTGTGGGGTGTTCCCGGTATGCAGTGGTTAGTACCTACCAAAAGTGGTCCAAGAAAGAATAACCGGTGAACCGGCAACAGGGTCATAGGTGTCCAAGGCTCATTGATGCACGTGGGGAGCGTAGGCTAGCGCGTCTGGTCCCACAGAAGAGCTACTGTAGAACAAATTGCTGAAAAAGTTAATGCTGGCCATGATAGAAAGGTGCTAGAACACACACTGCATCGCAGCTTGTTGCGTATGGGGCTATGTAGTCATAGTATATCTCTACAATGTAAAGCTTAAACGGATTTTCTAGGTGAAAGTATAAGGATTTTTAGATATAAATGTTGCGTTGAAAAAGTGAATTCAGACAATTTACACTCAGAGCTAGCACACACATCACCCACTCTAGCTTTTCTCCATTAAAATGTGTAGGGAAAGAAAGAAAGATGGATAGAAAGAGAAGGATGAGTGCGATCTGTCTGTAGTTTGACCTGACAGATTTGACAACGTGAATTTTGATGGTTCTAGTTTGAGAATTGAACGAATTAGATGAGTTTTTTAAAAATCCCATTCTGATGAATGGGGGAAAAAAACGAGTGTAGCAGGTGAATGGATAAATATTTCCAAAGGCTGTATACAAGCATACTTCTCTCGATCAGACTGGATATGTTACAGTTGGTGTTGATATCTCAAAAACTGTAGGAGGAGAATAGCAACAACAACAACAACAATAATAATAATAATAATAATAATAATAATAATAATAATAATAATAAGTTGATCTGGGTAAGGACATTTGTTAAATTCTGTACATTTAAATAATATTGGGGCAAATTAGCTCTCTCACACACACACACACACACACCCACTTAAAGGAGAACGGAGCTGCATTAGTGATTTATACATTTTTTAGTGTTTCAGGTCCATAATGCTCTACTGGGTTCATGCCATCCTTAATACCATCCTGTGTGTTTTTCTTATGACTGATGGTGACACTGTTGCACTCGGTTTCCAAAAAATCCAAAACATTATTTTATTTATATAGTGCTTTTAACAATGGACATTGTCACAAAGCAGCTTTACAGAAATCCGGATATAAACTTTGAATTTAAATATACATTTATCCTAAATAAAATATTTGTTAACTGCAAATTATACGATATGGACACAAAAAAATTACCTTAAATTGATTTTTTTTATCTTTGAAAGACAGGGGGTTTAGCCCTGCTAATCCATGGATACAAGCCGCCTCTGCTCTCAAGGGATTTGAAGTTGATTAATATCTTATATTTTCTAAAAACAGCTTTAAATTGACTATGTATGGACACTGTGCACAAAAGAGTTAAGTATTTGTCTTAAAGTGTTACATGCTAATAGGGTTAGCAGCAGAGGTACAACAGGGAGTAAAGAACTGACAGAAGATGCTATATGCTATAATCAACACCCCCTTTTCCCCCAGGACTTTGGTAACTGATGGCATTATTTTCTTCTGATGCTGCTAAAAGTCACACAGTAAATTACTTGCTAAATAGAAGGCAATCTAGGTAACTACGGGCTCTGGGAAACATTCTGACCACTTAAGAATGAAAGGCAAAAATGCATGAAAGGCGGTTATCATTTTACTAATAACAGAAGAAGTGTTCGGGGTTACGATGACAAGGAAAACGCCAATCTACTTTTGTAATTTTGGAAAAAGACAGTGAACACAACATTTCACAAACTCAGTGCTGTCTTTCCTATAAATGATTCATAAAGAGTTTACACACAGGAGTCCTTGACCCCCATTCGTCGCTTTCAGGCATGTCATTAACATGTCAGCATGACCCTCCTTTATGTAGTTATAGAGTACACAATGTTAGTGACACCCTACTGTTTCTATAAAGGTGCAGATTTTGAAGTCATATGACAACAGGGCAAACCTCTGTATCTGTGGATAAAATCCTGAGTAATTTGCCTTAAATTTTAAAGCTGTGAAGCATGAAATCAGGGAGGGCTTTCAAAGATTCACATGGTCAAAATGCCATGTTTTACACCAATTTTCTTTGGTAAGTTTTGAACCAAGAAACAGGTAGATGAATTCAGTGTACATAATAGAGACCTATGAAAACCTAAATCACGTTGAAGCTGACGGGGTGGCTGAAAAGTGGACAGGGTGTTAGATTTCTGACTTTCCTCTATCTTCAAACACACTGAAAATTTTTCAGCTTCAGACAAATTGAGTGTGCCAAAATTGTTCTCAACCTGGCAAGCTGGGGTGATGATCTGACTTGGGTGCATGTGAGTCAGGTCAACAGACACCACACTTGTGTCAGTCTGTCCTATTTTATCACTTTGGACACTAGGTTGCACTAAGTTGTCTTCATCAGCGCTAACAGACTGTGTAGTTGTTGTAAGCATTTGCTTGTTGGAAGCACTTTAGCTAACTTTAGCTAGCAAAGCCAGTTGTCACATAGCCAAAGGGTTGTTGATTTGCTACCACATCAATTGCTGATTGTGAGCAATGAACTTCAAGTACAGTTTGACTCAGGGCACAGAGGAATGACTGAGTGTTGGGTTTTTGTTACTGTTGAGTAGATAAACCTGTCCTCATCATATTTATGTATATTTTGTGAATCTCTCATTTTTTATAAACTGAAAGTTTCTTTTTTTTTTGCCCTGTGTATATTCTATATTTGTATTTGCTCATTTGTACATTTTGTTTAGTAGACATTATATGTAATATACTGTATGTCCAGTATTTGTTAGTGGAGCTACCACAAGAATTTCAGTGTTTTCCGTGTGTCAACTTTGAATTTTAGCATGCTTTGCAAAACCAAAGTCCTTACCACCAGTCTTACTGTGAACAATTAGACTAGCAAACACATCATTACAAATTCTGAAATTAGAATTAGTCGCAATGCCACAATGAAAACTTTGGCTTTTTAGTAGTGAAACCTGTGAGATTTTGACAACAACAAGATTTTTTTAACCCAAGTAAATTAACCCAAGTTAATTAATTAATAATTAAATAATCAATTAACAGATCTTTATAATAGTTAAAAAACAAAAAAAAAACAATCCTTCACACGGGGCAACAAATGATGTATGTGTATATGAGGTGGGTAAATTATCACTAGTAATTAAAATATTAGAAATTAAACTTATTATTATTATTATTATTATTATTATTATTATTATTATTAGATTAAATGGGGCACCAGTCCAATGGACAAAATCAACTCCGAATGAGATATGGCTTGATGACGGCTGCATCACCAAGATAAGAAATAGTAATAATTTTCATATTTTCTGAAAGATATTTATTTAGTTCAAATTAGGTGAATCCATTTTTTAGTCTGTAGAACTCATTTGTGACATAAATCATACAAACTTTAATAATAAGAAGAAAGTTATGCATCAATATTATACAAAATATACAACAAATATGGAAAATATATAATTGTAGCAAAACTAACTGATAGATAAGACAGTCGGATACTGTGCAAAATGAAGTCGAATGGCAGACAAATAGAGAGGGTAGGCAAAAGTGGGCAAACAAAAGTGGATTTGCTTATTAATGTACTTCTAGTGAAACTACCATGACAACATTGAAAAAAGGTGCATAGAGAAGCTTTATAGTTACGTTGTGATGGTGTCTCAACTTCATTGTCAGCTGTGGCATCAGTAGAGATCACAGAGTGTTTTAGGACTCAGTGTGGCACAGTTCAACAGAGATAGTGGTGTTGAGTCTGCTTCTCTTGGGATCACAGACCAAGTCTTGTGACTCTGTGAGGTCCAAAGTGACTCTGTGTGGTCCAAAGGTCTCCTGTGTCTGCATCTTGCAATGGTGGAGACTTGGCTGCGATGGAGGCAGAATCAGCCAGAATTAAAAGTCAAAAACCCGACTCTGAAGTTGACTATCAGAGATCCAGGTGGATGGAAATCTAATGCCCAAGTCAAAGATTTTTGTGAGTTTCTGTGATTTATACTGAAGAGTGATGAGGCACGTTAGTGTTCCTGCCTCTCCTCATTCAGTGCTGTTGTTCGGTTGTTTTTCAAAGGGAAATTCCTGGGATGGAATTCCAATTCACACCCCCACCCAAGGAGCGCACTTTGGGGGCAACTTTTTGCATATTTATAAAATGACTAGATCATGAACCAGTTGGGCATTCACAAAACATAATCCAAAGTTCCAAGCATGATTTTACAATGCATATGAAATCAACCTTGTAATAGTTCTTGAGTTCCCTGAGCTTTTAAGAAAGACAGAAAGATTACACAGGTATGGAGCATGCGATTATCACTCTAACAACACAGTACATGACAAAGGAGGTTAAAAGTGTCCTAAGCAATTTTCTGATTTCATATGTTTGAAAGGAAGATGTTTTCTGGTAATATAATGCCAGAAGTTTGGATTACTTTCTGTCCCATTGTCATCCTGGAGACAGTCTTGGACAGTCTTATCTTTCATGGCTCTGACCTCCTTTAAGGCCCCAAACACAGGATGCAAACCCATCTTGGCTTGGCTGTTAACAAACTTCCTAATATATTTAAATCTGGTTCTGCGCTCCTGTTTTTGACCTGAATATCACAGGTCATTCTCCTCCACTTCTTTCTCAGCTTGTATGGGAGCTTGGAAATCAGTGCACGCATATAGGCAGCATTATCCATCTCTTCCCATTTGGTAGGCCAATTTAAAGACTTGTCTATGTAGGCTACATATGCAGCTATTTCACAATGTTTTTGTTGTCTTTTATATTTTGAAGTAATTGGTGCATATAATTTAATAATATGAGAATGAAAAATGCAGTATATGTTTTATAATTATTATTATTATTATTACTTATTATTATTTGGATTAATTGGTAATAATCACTTGCGGATTGCTGCATCCCTTTAGCATAGTTAAAGGAATGGTATGGAACAGTGGCCCTGACTCTGATCTGTTTCAAATGGTATGGAAAATGTCTGGAGAAGAAGCATGGGTTACATAAAATTCTTTGAGCATGTTTCACTTCACACTTCACTAAAACATTTATTCTATTTAGTTTACCTCATCTTTGGAATCCAATAAAAGGTTTATTCAATACTCGTATTGTGAAAGTGTGTACAAAAACTCACAAGTTGACACCTGCACATGGCCTTCACTTGAAAGCAGTCATACTATAACTGTAAATAGTCTGTCAGTAGCTTACATAAACATATGTAAACAAGTAGATGAACATACAGTTACCCATACAATTATTTAATATTTGTAGTCCACAGGCAAAAATGTCGCATTATGAGGAGATAAAGTGACATGCCACTGTAAATAACACAATTCCAATGAATAATTGATTCATGGTACTCAGATTCTGCACCACTGCTAACATCCATATCACGTGGTATCTAAGATCAATACCTTGCATTAAGAAGCAAGTGACCTGGAAAGCTAACAGTTAGAGCATATCAATATGTATGTAATTAGCAATATGGTTGTCAAAATAGAATGATTCATCCTTTCTGTATGAGCCCCCTTCGGCTTTTATTACACAAAAAGAAGGGATCATATAGAAATTAGGTCTGTTCATGCACATAATGTTCTGATTGTCACATATTGGCACTGACAGAACAGAGTGAGTGGTTGACAAAGTATATCAGCCTCCCAGTCAGAGCTTTGTTCCATGGCACAGACAGCAAATCCATTTAGGGTGAATGATGGCAAGGACAGGGGTGGGAAAGCAATGAAATCTGTGCAGTGCAACTCACCATTGTCCACTTCCTTTTGGACACAATCTTTGATGGTGTGGCCTTCAGACCAAACATGCAAAAAGGATCATCAAAACCAGGTCAAGGCATCACTGTCAATGGATCTATCTCCATACAGCCACAACTCAAAACATCATTTAACAGGCAGGATCGTGGCTCTTGTTCTTCCATTGCTTCCTGTCCTGTGTTTTTGGCATGGCAGAGTGACCCAGAGGAGGATCCACTTCCACACTGTTCATCTAGCCTCTCATCTCCCACCTTACAGGGATCCCTTTCTAATCTGCATGGACCTGGATCTATCCTCAGTCACAAGGAATCAGCGATTAGCCTGAAGAGCTCAGTCTCAAGCCTACAGAACTCTTTGCACCATTTAAAAGGCTCATTAACCAACCTCAAGAGATTTCCTTCTTCTTCTTCTGCACTTAAAAGCCCCAAACTTAGCTTATGTAGTGCAGCTACCAGTTTCCACAGTTCCAGCACCAGTTTCAGAAGCTCTAGTTCCAGTTTGCAAAGTGGAAGCTCAAGTGAGGATGACAGCTGGGACACAAACAGTTGGAGCTCAGGAGCCACCTGTCTCCTGCGAAGCTCCATCAAGCAACACAGTGAGGAGGTCTTTAGAGTCCGCGCCAGCTCAGGCAGTCGGCCTAAACCAGCAAGTGACTCAGAGTCTGGCCACCAGAACTTGGACCGCCAGTGTAGTGAAAGAAAGTCAGAGAGCCAAAAAACCTCAGAGAAAGGACCCATGGAATGTAAGGCTAATGTGCAGAGCAAGAACGCCAGTCATTACAGCACTGCTGTTTCAGCACACTTTGAAGAGAAGATTGAAGCCAAGCTCAAATTTTCTCAATTTCTGAATGAAGTAACCTGCAGAGTACTGGATCCTGAGAGTCTACAGGCTTTTGGTTTAGTGTGCCAGAAAGAGGCATCTGTTCCAATTCTGCCATCATCTCTGGCCAACTTTTCCCAATCCTCTCCTCTGTCATCTCAACAATCAACACGTTCAAGCTGTCACGTCAGTTTAAATGGAGACCCTCTAGACAGCTGTTGGGAGTCCAAAAAGTGTAACACTGTTCCGCCTGTGACCCAGTGGAAAAAGTGCATACCAAGCTGCAAGGTTCTGGATCCCACTGAGACCCCAAAGAGGGCACATAAGGAAACACTTTTCATGGAACAACAAAGAAAAAAAGACAGTGTACAGAGAGAAGATGAGCGCAACTCCACAGAAGCTAGAAACAGAAAGAAAGAACACCAAAGAGAACAGGACAGGGAGAGAAGAACCTTGCTGGTTTGTCCTAACCTATCGCAAACAAACTTTGTTGGAAGAAAACACCCAAAGGTAGTTTCAATCAAGAAAGACAGCATTCTGAGAACACCCTACTGCTCATCCTTATCTAGAAGTGTTAACAGCAATTTAGTAAGTACTATTTAGCTGGGTGTTAGGCTTCCAGCATTTAAATTCAAAAATGTATTCAGCCCATGCTTAACAATGTGCATTTTGGTCATGACTGAGTGTTAAGATGAATACAAAAATTGCAGACACTGCAAAGTAAACAAAAAAAAAAAAATCACAAATCAGAGTATTATACAATTCAGCTAAATTTAAGTGTGTAATAATAATAAAGTATTAAACAGATAATGATAACTGTTCAATAAATAATTAAATGTCAGTAGAGGAGAGCATGGCACAACCTTTTGCCTTTTGGTTTTCACTAAATAATTTAACAAATATAATCCTGGTTTTATACAAGCAACATATACATCTCTGCTACAAATGATCACTTAAACAATTCCACAGAAAGTTACAGGACGTGCAATGTTACTACCTACCCCATGGGAGGGGTTAATTGTAACAGACAGAGGGTTAGTTGTAACACTTGCTAGAAAAGCCTGATAAATTATTGGCAGTAAAGTTAATGTGAATGTTAATGTGCAGTTTTCTAACCAAACTGCATATATAATCGTGCGGCAGCAGCACAATGCGAAAAATAATGCAGATACAAGTCAAGAGCTTCAGGTAATGTTCACATCAACCATCAGAATGGGGAAAAAGTGTGATCACTGTGACTTTAACTGCCAGAAGGGCTGGTTTGAGTATTTCAGAAACTGCTACAAAGTAGTCTCTAGAGTTTACACAGAATAGCGTGAAAAATTAAAAACACTGCGCGAGCAACAGTTCTGTGGGTGGAAATGCCTTGTTGATAAGAGAGGTCAGAGGAAAATGGCGAGATTGGTTTGAACTGAAAGGAAGGATATAGTAATCACTTTTTACAACTGTGGGGAGCAGAAAAGCATCTCAGAATGCATCCTCCTCTGATCTCTCTCATCAACAAAGTGTTTCAGCCTGCAGACCCTCTGTTCATAGGATGGTTTTTGTTTTTCGCACCATTCTGTGTAAACTATAGAGACTGCTGTGTGTGAAAATCCCAAGAGATCAGCAGTTTCTGAAGTACTCAAACCAGCCCATCTGGCACCAACAACCATGCCACGGATAAAGTCACAGAGATCATACTTTTTCCCCACTCTGATGTTTGATGTGAACATTAAATGAAGCCGTTGACCTGTATCTGCATGAGTTTATGCATTGTGCTGCTACCACATCCACATAATAGGCTGATTAGATAACTGCATAAATGAGCAGGTGTACAGGTGTACCTATTAAAGTGGATGGTGAGTGTATATATACAGCTCAATTATATATACAGCTCAGTTACCAAAAAAAATTCTTATGAACACAGGCAATTCATTCTGAAACTTGGCTGCAGACCATTGCTCACAAATGTGGTAGTGTGGCCAGAAGTGCACGCTGCTTGACCTTGTGTAATAACATAAAAAGTCCATTTTACATTTTGCTTTGCGTTAAGTTGTTCCCCACGCTCCCCTACTGCTTTATACAGTACAGTAGTTTGCAGACTTTATGCTTATTTGTTAAAGTATACGCTTGCTACCAAAATCTGCTCAGAGAAATATAAACAACAAATACTCTTTTTGATGTTTGATATTAGACTATTTAGTCAATCTGCAATTTATTGTCATCAGTAATATTTCAGCTATATCTTTATACCCTGGCCCTGGTCAGGACTATGGTGGATCTGGTGCTTATCCCAGGAACAATGGGTGTGAGGAGTACACCGGGGATGGACACATTGCACACTCATTCACACATAAATTTAGAGGAAATTTTGAAACCATGTTTTTGGGAGGTGGAGGGAAACTGGAGACAGTTGTCCTATTCCCAGTGGCAGAACAAACTGGCACCTGCCATGTCTGGAACATTTGAAAATGACTAAAAATCTTCCTGTTAGAATTATGGCTGTTCCATTTGCTTTGTAACATTGTATCTTTGCACTGGTATGTGAAGCATACCAATGCAAAGATACAAAGCATTTGTTTTCCTCTTTAATTAAAAAAAAAAATTAACTGAATCACACCGCCAGACTGTGGCTGTTTCACCGAACATTCACATACAGATGAATGGTAGCCCTCACTATTGTGTGTGTGTGTGTGTGTGTGTGTGTATGTGTGGGTGGTGAGATAGTGGGCGGATAGACAAGTTTGCTTTTGAACCATTTGTATGTGTTTAAACAAGGGTATGTGCTCATGCGTGTTATTGATTTGACCCACTGGGCTGAATGCTGGGGTGCATTTCTCAGGGGTAAAACCATTGAGAAAAAATGTGCGTTTGCTCTCTGATGTTAGTAACCATGGCTACATGAGCCAGTAGGTGCTATAAAGGTGGCATTGGCCATGAGTACAAAAGGGGTTTATATATATATATATATATATATATATATTCTCTATGTACAGATACACACACATGTATATCTGTACATAGAGAAAAAGCCCTGAGAAAGAGCATCATCAAAATGTTTGATGTGTTTGTGTGTGTAACATTTTAATGATGCCTGTGTACAGATACACATCTGTCTGAATATATAGAAACCTGTTTTGTACTCATTGTACTACCTTTGTAATCATATATATACATACATACATACATATATATATATATATATATATCATTTATAATATATACACTCTTGGCCACTTTAATAGGAACATCTTTACCCTTGCACATTCATGCATATTTTTCAACCAGCCAGTTATGTGGCAGCAGAATGCATAATATCATGCAGATACAGGTCACCTGCTTCAGTTAATGTTCACATCAACCAACAGAATGGCAAAAAATGTGATCTCAGTGACTTTGACTGTGGCATGGTTGTTGGGCCCAGATAGGCTGGTTTGAGTATTTTAGAAACTGCTCCTTGGATTTTCACATAAAACAGTCTCTAGAGTTTACATAGAATGGTGCAAAAAACAAAAAAAAACATGAAGTGAGTGGCAGTTCTGTGGATGATAACACCTTGTTGAAGTCAGAGGGGAATGGCCAGGCCGGTTTGAGCTTACAGGAAGGCAACCGTAACTCAAATGACCACTCTTTTATGAAAAATATCCCATCATCTGCAGTTTGGGTGAGTCTATGCACACTGTAACCTCAGATTCCTGTTATTGGCTGACAGGAGTGGAACCTGCCACAAGGTTCAGCATGTTGTGTGTTTTGATGTGCTTTTCTGTTCACCAAAAGCCCTTGGCATGGAGAACATGTGGTTTCTCAACTGTGGGTAAAATCTAAGGACAGATTTTGTTCTAGTTGGCTCTGCCTGGTGAGTAAGCTCACTGCAGCCTAGCAAGGGATCACTGTCAGTACAACAATGAGTCATTCTACTGTGTGTGTTTGTGTGTGAGTCTATCATACTGTTTTTCCAGATCTCCATCACCATTCATATGCTTAGGGGTTGTAGTGATTTAGAGAATTATTGGGAGCAAAATGGGACAAAAATTTTGAAAAATACTAGTTTAAATATAACATAATGTTGTGTTACAGCATACATATCTTTCATTATATATTTATAATCATTGTATAATCATAATATCCTATTTTACCCCATTTACCTCTATTCCCTCATATTTCTTAAGTTTTGATTAAATTTTGTCATGTCATTGTGTAATCCCCATCACCCATATATGCCAAAAAAAAAAGTAACATTTAATGAAAACCATTTTTATTATCTGTTTGGCAGCACAAATGTGTGACTGGATGCTTGCTAGGAAGTGCTTATTAAATATTAGCACTAAGCAGCCTGATGTGGGAAGCAGTAGATAAGTACAAGAAAAGGTTAACCTCTGATCTCTGTTTTTATATTTCTTCTATTTTGTGCAAGGCCTCTGATGGAGCGACACATGTCGTTAGGTAGGCTGCTTTCTTTTACTTTTCCTATGTGCTGTTTCCTTCCCCTGCTCCCTCCCTCCATTCTCTCACTCTCTCTCCCATTATCTCTCCCCTGCCTCCATCTGGACTGAGGTTTTTTAGCGCTTGCTAAAGCAGCTCTTTCTGCTGAGGAACTGGGAAGGCTAGTTCTGATGCACGCTGCTCAAAGAAAGGATATAGACACATGCACACAGTGATCTGATCTGAAAATGAGACGTAAAGCTCATAAATGGTAAGACAAGGAAGCCTTGCATGCATATGTGTGTGTGTGTTGTGAGTGTTCTAGGGATGTGTGTCCCACAGGCTGTTGCACTACGTTATGAATGAGGGAGCTTGTCCCTTATTTTCTTTGATGGTCCAAGTTTTGTCTATTTGACCTGAAGTGTAATACTGTAGTAAATAATTATTAGATAATTATTAGAGAGCAATTTATTACAGACTAGTATTTAGTATGTGTAAGAAAGAAATCCATTGCGTACAAAAGAAAATGAGTCTTGTATTGGAAGATTTAGCTTCACATCTGTGCTCTGCTCAATGTGGTGCTACTTCAGGGGAAATGGTAATTTAACCTTTTTTTTTCTGTACCATGAGAACTAATAATCAAACTTATACAACTTTCGCCAGGAGTACAGTGAATGTACATAATTCTTATTAAGGGCTTTCTTAAATTCAAAACGCCAAATTTTAAAATGTTTGTCCTTCATACTACTAGTACATTCTGCAAAACATTTAAAAACATTATTGGGCTAAACACACACAAAAAAAGAATTTATTAATGAAGTGTGTAGAATTATCTAACTGATTAAATAAACCTATGCTTAAACCAAACTTGGTCTATTTATTAAATACCTTTAACCAAAAAATTGACATTATTATTATTATTATTATTATTATTACTGTTGTTGTTATCAAACAGGGAACTGAATTTCATTAACTCTCATAATTTAATTTAACATTTCATATAGTGCTAATAAATGCAATAGTAACCGCCCCTTGTTCTTTTCTCATTCCTATGGAGAAAACTATGAGAAACTCAGAAACACTGGAGACATTAGGCATTGTATTTGAGAAGCACAGCTCAACTCCAGAGGCCAATTGTCTAGCTATGTTCCTTGTACAAAAAATACATTAGCAGCAGGACTCTCAGAGCTAAACACTGTGTTACATATTTGTTGTCAATGTTAGGCAACACAAACCATTAACAGTTGTGTACTGGTACTTTAGTTGCATAAACTCTCTGCATGTAAAATGCATTGGTTTCTACATATCCTATAAGGAGACAGGCCATGTCACGGCCCGGTCATAAGTAATCTTGTTAGTTATAATTCAGTTTATTTATTTGTATGGTGCTTTTAACAATGGACTTTGTCACAAAGCAGCTTTATAGAAGTACAGAAATAAAGTTAATGTTCATGCTATAAATGCTAGAGTTTATAAGTGCTCCTAGTTGTTTTAGTAAATGCCTTGAAGTAGTAATTACACAGCTGGATTTGTGTTTAAATGGCCTTTTGTATGGGGTAATGCTTGTCCTGAAAATTTATGAAAACTCCTTTACAGCATTTTGTGGAAAGGAAACAAGATTTACTGGATTTCAAAGGTTACATCATCAACGAGCTCAGATACGAGCTTTAACTTTGGATCTATAGTATGTTCCAGATTTATAGAATGATTACGCTTCAAAGAGGCATTCACAAATAGTTTCTGTACATAAACTTTAACAACTATGAATAATGTCAGTCAAAACCCTGCATATATTTCAATAACAAAGATGCACTAATCAAGCCATGACACCACTAACTTGCCACATAGTGCTGCATGGGATATTCTCATAAAGCCATTTCCAATAAGTCTTCTATTGGTAACTTCAGCGGCCTCTTCATTTTTTTCTTTTCTCTTTTGCCTGTGTGACTGAGCTTATCCCTGGGGTGGAAAAATGTCACTGTGCTTGGCAGCAGGTTCTGGCCTCTTATTAAGAAGGCAGTCAAATAGCCTAAGACTACCCTAGAGGGTAAGGGCAGTAATCTTGCTTTAACATCCAGATAGCAAAGGCACCTGAGGCAACAACACAGCAGAGCCCTGAGAAAGAGTGTGTTTGGTGTGTATAGGTGTCTTGGAGTCCAGCAGTAATATGGATTTAGCTGATAAAGGGAGAAGCCTGGTGCTAGATAGCAAGAGTCAGCTGTAGTAGAGTCAGGCAAGAAAACAGTGTGGGCTCAATTACTAATTGAGGCTCTGTCCCAAGTGCTAAAATTCATGCCTAGCTAGTCTTTTTACTATAATATCAATAACATTAAGAAATATACAAATACTAGAATGTACAGAATCCATTCTAGTCATAATCCATTTATAGTCATTATATTCAAGTATTTATACAGTGTTATTCCCTACTCTGTGATTTTACTTGATGACCATGACTCGTTAGCGTGAATAACCCTAAGAACTTTTTCTCAGACGCTAATAACTTTTTTCCTAAATTTTTATTAACCCTCACTGGAGGGTTAATAAAATATAATATACATTAAATTAAAATATATTAAAGTGCCTTTGGCTACATCAAAATGTTATCCTCATCTGTATTTCTTACACATAATGCATTTATTTATTTATTTATTTTGCTTTCTACTCACTACTATGATATTTATTCTGATCTTTAGTAAAGACCTTTCAGTTGATATGTGGCTATCTTTCTCAAATATGATAGCTTTCTTTCTGAACTGCATGATTTCTCAATTTTTCATAGTTTTTAAAATAGTATGTCACAGCATTATTAGGTTATTTTATGTATATGTATGTATATGTGGTGTCCACAGCAATAACTAGCTAATCTGGCATGTATCTGACTTAACAACCAAAATGTTGATTTGAAATAGTTTGAGGGTGGCAGTTATCACTATCAAAAATTCATGTCAAAAGGAATTGGCATGTCACAACAAGGCATGAATGCATTGATTCATAATGAACTATTTTATTCACTGAACTAATTTATAACAGATAAATTAGGATAGGTGACCTTTAAACTTTCAGAAATGAATTTGGGTTCAAGAAGGCACTAGTACCGGTGTCACAAAATCTAATCACGGTCACAATGTAGCATTTTGGTTCATATTTAAACTAAATTTACATATTTATGTTCATATAAAGAAATATAAAGGAACATGAGAAATCAAAACTAAAGGGGAAAAAAAAACATTTTATTATGGGCTTTATGCATTCTCTCAGGATGGGTCTTGCTGCTAGACCATGCTGTTTTAGATTCTTATGAATTATTCAATTATCTCTGCACACATCTTGTATACAGGGTAACAAAGGAGGTTGTGGAACCATGTAGACTGAAGAGAAGTGATTCAAGTACAGAGCCCAGAGGGTCGTCTCAACCAGCAGAAGCTGAAAAGAATGTTTACTGATGATGATAATAATAATATATGGAATAATAATTCTATATGGAAGAAATAAGAAGTAAACCAGGAGATGGCCATGCTAGTGATAACAATAGCTAAGTATGTTGTGTGGGACAACAATATATGCAGCACTCAGATCAAGAAGCATTAGAATACCATGGTTACACGTATCTGCATACAAGAGGTCATTAACAACTCTCTCATATGGAAGGTCTCTGTGCTATTGAAAGGTCAAAATCCAGATTGTGAGAGCTCATAGGAATTGTACATGTACTTTGAGACCTGATTTGCCAGTCTTTCTAGCATATTTGCCACAAAAGAGAGGACATTGGCATTCAGATTGTTAGCTCAGTTGGATTTAGAGCTGTTTTTATAGCTCGTGTGACCACCACTGTATTTAGATCAAATGGCACAATTCCAAAGGCTAGGTTACTATTAATAAAGTGAGAAATCTGGCAACAACATCTGACATCACATGGTGATGGGACACGGTATAACAGACATGACAATAAGTTCAATTTCTTGAGTAGCATCAAAATTGAGGATAGAGTATTGGGAGAAAAGCAGAAAGAGGGTTGGCAGAGGGTTTAGGATGAAGTAGAAGTGAGAAACAGGAGGGCGAATGTTTCTGAGTCAGCAACCAGTGGCTTTCCTGTAATAAGTGCACTATTTAAGCTAAACATGTTTTTTTTTTCCTTTGCATTATTAACTTGCATTATTAATATTATTAATTTGTGAATTATTAACCATTCCAGATGGACATAACAAGGCTTTTACATTTGTTGTATATGTCATCCCACCATAGCAGCCATTACTAACCCACCACAGCAGGCTTTTCTGCTATGAAAAAATATCTTTAAAAATGGAATTAAATTGAATGCATAGGTAGTGGGTGTAGTAAAAGTTAAGCATGGTACACAAAGTTTTGAGAGATACAGGACATTTATATATAATATAAAGTTAATGAAATATTCTATCTCTGTCAAGCTGTCCTGACACACTTCCACTGCTGTAGCTCCTTTCACCCTCTGGTTCATTCTACCTGATTCATCCTTACTTCCTACTTCTTCTGCACTTCTGTGACTCCTCTGCTGTGGATGACTGCTGTCATTCCAGTCCTCAACAACACTACCCTTGATCCTAATGACCATTCTAATTATAGACCAATTCCTGTCCAAACTGCTAGAAAGAGTGGTTGGCTTCCAACTACAACAATTTTTCCACCAGCAATTTCTTTGAGCCTTTTCAATCAGGTTTCTGTCCTCTTCATGGTATTGAGACTACTCTTCTAAGAGTCACCAGTGACCTTCTCCTTTCTGCTGATGCTGGTCTCATCAGTATTCTTACATGGTTGCAGAGAGAGTCTGCTCTCCTGCCTTTCCTCGATTTGTATTTCTAGCCTGGCACATGACTGGTTTGCATCTTACTTGTCAAAGATACCATTGGTAAACACAAATCCTGTACTTGGCCAGATCATTGACGAACACAGTCTTAGCGTCCACTGTTATGCAGACGACACTCAGATTGATCACAGTACAACGTCCACCACAGCTCTTTCTGACACCTCTTTAACTGAATCTATTCATAATATAAAATCGTGGATGGACACCAGCTTCCTTAATTTAAACCCTGACAAAACAGAAATCTTACTTGTTGCCCCTAAAACTCTAAAACAGCAAAATAGTCAGTTGATACTGATTCAGCCCATGCTTAGTTTGAAAGATACTGAAACCCTGGTTCATGCTGTCATAACCTCATGCTTAGATTACTGTAATTCCCTATTCTATGGCAGAATGGAGAGCCACAAATAACCATGCTACAAGACTTGCTCACATGCAACCATTGTCTGAATCTCTTGGAAGGCAAACATGGGTATCAGCGATGTGCTCACTGCCTCAGAATTGACCATCTCTAGGAAGTTGTACCTGTCAAGACATCTCCTGCACTCACTGTCAAATCTGACCCAAGGTCCTCAGTCTAAACAGCTTGCTAGTCTCAAACACCCAGACATAGTGAACACCAACAAATACAAGAAGCCCAAAAAAACAGTTTGAGTTGATCTCTGGATGATCAACTTGGCAGACATTGCTCAAGAGCTGAGACAATCCAAAGTAGTGAATTACCAGTGTAATAAAATAGTCTATATTCCATGCATACCTTATGAATTCATGACTTTGATTTAGTAACTTGTGACTCCATTAAATTGTGTGCACAATTAACTGTCGGCTCACAATAGAAAGAGATAAAAATTCAAAATAACAGGACAGACATGACCAAGTGGTATTTTATTAAGATTCCATATAATGAGGGTGGAAGCCATTTTGTTAAATTAAGCTGAATTTGCAGAGATTAAATGTATATTTGCAACTACAGTATACTGTCAATACATTAGACATAATTTCAGTGCTTGTCATCTTCTTATTCATACAGTATATCATTATATTAATTAAAATTTCACACCAAAGGAAAAAAAAATGATATTTCCTTTTCAGTCCACATTTTCTATCCCTGAATTTTTTTCAGGCTTAAAGGCAAGTGCTTGTGATTAAAGGAGGTGATCTTGACATTATTGAAAAACCCAGTTTCAGACACCTGTACTCAAGAAAAATCTGCCAATCTCTGAGGTGTGAACTACATGCATATAATTTGAATGGTGTAGCAAGAAAATCAACTTAAGCATGTGCGTAACCCATCGCTAAGTAATAAGTGTAACTTTCCCTATATAAAGTTTTTGATTTAAGTTGCCAACTTAAGTAGCCAACACTGAATATGCCCCCCTAGAACCATGTGAGTTTTCAGGATGTATGCAGGAGGACTTTTCTTTCCTGCTAGGCACTGGCATCAGGCTACTGCTGAATTGCACTACTACTTCCTGTGTGCCCCTACCAAAGAGCAGGACAACAACAATCCTAGCCACTCCATCACCGCAATGATTGGTGGATATTATGACATGTCCTTGTTTCAGCGCAGTAGCCCAAGCATTAGCTTGCTGGCCATTCTAACAGAATTTCCTGCGTTGCCCCATCAGAAAGAGATAATCATCACAGACAGGTAGAGAGCAGTGTGGTGATACAGGGGTTCTGGGTGTCTGGCATTGTCTAAGGTGAGTGCACATCAACCAGCTGGAATTAAGGGAGGTCATGTGCTGGTCCATTCAGACAACAGTGTTGACAAGTGTGAGCTCATGCAGCTCTCTCCATCTTGCACAGAATCTCCTTAGGTAGAAGAACCCACCGAATCCTCAGATTCCTGTTCTTAGCTGACAGGCAAGGAACCCAGTGTGGTGATCTGCAGTTGTAGCTTATCTGCCTCAAGGTTTTACGTGTTATATATTCTGAGATGCGTTTCTGCTCACCACGGTTGCAAAGAGTGCTTATATGAGTTACTGTAGCCTTCCTAGAAGCTCAAAACAAGTCTGGCCATTCTCCTCTGACCGCTCTTAACAACAAGGAGCTTCTGCCCAGAGAACCATTCACTAGATGTTTTAGCACCAACAACCATGCCATAGTCAAAGTCACTGAGATTACATTTTCCCCCATTCTGTGACAAAGAGCTGCAGGATACTGAGAAAATTCACTTACCCAGAGATGCGAACACATCATTCGTGTCAGCATTTTACAGGCAAACTTTCCCTGGTCAATGAAAGTTAGCAGAATAGAGACCAATAAGTTCAGTTCAGTTCTTTATTGCCCACGTAATTTGATTTGTAGTGAGGTTTGACAACACCACACAATTAATAAAAGACAAACAACAATAAATACAGTAAAAAAAAAAATAAATAAATAGAAAAATACAAATACTAATGACTACTTTAGTGCATGCAGGGTATTTAGACTGGACCACTGTCAAGCATTTTAAGAGTTTGCAAATCATTATGGGTTCATTATGGGTTCAAAGTCCTGTGTACCCACATTCAAATGGTTTAACCAAAAAAGGGGTGCATTTGCTGAAGCTGGAGAGGATCCTTGCTGTGCTCAATTACAGAGCTACACCATTAGAGTGTTGTAGGTCTCCAGCAGAATTGCAAATGGTTAGAAAGCTGAGGACAAAGTTCCCTCTGCTGTACATTTGCTTCAAAGCACAAATCGACACCCACTTAGGGAATGCAGAGCTAACTTTGATTAAGACATGCTCGGCTTTTGTACCCCCCAAACATGAAGATTTGTTTTGAGTCAGATGTGACTGCAGATGGGGACAGATAGCAAAAGCTCTCAGAGGGAACACCTAGGTCATATGAAGTGCTCATGTATATTGTATGTATAGTACAGTGCAAAAGGCAGCCTTTTGTTTTCAAACAAATGGCCAGTCAGGACTTATTGTTAATTATTCAGTGGCAAACAATAATGATGGGAAAATGTAGAGTACAATCATTCCATTTTCGATCATATTTCTGTGAGATTTTCTGCTAAATACATTTCCCCATCATTAGTGTTATTGTTCATAAATCACACAAAGGTTTTCTGACAGTTAGGAACTCTGGGACTCTCTGGAACTGCACTGGAGGGAATGTCATTGATTGCTGTCTAACTATCATCTAGTCAGTATCAGTTTGTGCTACAAGGGAAAGCAACTGCTGATCAAAAGAAAAAGTGACATGCTACAAAAATAGTAATAAATAATAGACAATACACATGGGTGATCCCAAAACCTAGTAACTTCTTGGGTTTCTTTTATCTCATGAAGCGTGTAGTGTGATTAGACACCAGATTTCTCAGGGGCTCCCTCAATCAGTGATGGAACAGATTGGGGATGATGGATTTGCAATGTGCCTGACTCTGAGGAGGATATTGTGGAGCTAGTCAGAATAGCCAGTGTTGTCATTTCATCAGTGCTTTATGAAACATTTCTCTATACAGCAATACAAGCCTATAAGATAACATGAAAGAAAGCACTGTATTAAAGAGCAAAGTGCAAGCAACCTTACCAGTGGGACATGGCAAGATCTTAGTGATGATTCTCATTGGGCTGTATTGAGAGTTGGCAATTCATGTCAACAACGTAATTTTGTAAGTGGCCCGTTCATTTCTCCAAAGTTGCCAGATATTAAGCCTTTAAGCCTGGGGGATAGAAAATGCAGACTGAAGAAGCAGACCACACTTTTTCTTTGATGTCAAGTGTAATATGATGTAACATAAAAGCAAGAGACAATTTAAAAAATGAAAAAAAAAGACTAAAACTGTGACAAATTAATAAGCAGATGGGAAGCTTTCAAATGGAGTCTAGTATATTGTCAGTATATTGCTGCATGAATAGTCTTTAATATTTTTGTCTTGCTGCATGAATAGTCTTTTTTAGTGACATTCATTTTGTCTTTCCCGGTTTCACTACAGCTATTTATAAATGCATAAACAGTTTACAAATTACATGTGATGAAATGAAAGCTTTTTCAGAGTTTTACTTGAATTCTAATCTACATATAAATTTTCCACGTAAGTGTAATGTTCCACATAACCAACATACAAACGAAAGTCCCATCTACAATAAATAGGCCTGATAATTGAAAACATACACTAAAGCCCATTGGTTCCAAGGAATTACTTTGCATTATAGTAACTGAAATTAGAATAAATAAATAAATAAATAAATAGCAACTGGTTATTCAAAAGTGATGTTCAGGCCCCCTGCCTAATTCTTGAGTCAAAAAGAATACATTCCAGAGGTCCTGGATGTAAATGAGTTACCTATGGACTGTGTGATTGTAGCAGTGTTCTCTCTTTTCTCTTTTTATCAGGATCAATCCTGACAGAAAATTACTGTCTGATTCTGGAAGGAAAACTTAGGGTGTTTCACAGTCTCTGGGCACCAACACCCAGTGGAATTACTACACACAAGAAAAAGCAAAATATAACATGAAAAAAATATATATTGGGAAAACTGCACTTAAAGCCTCTCGAAATGGTTGTAAACATCAGAAAAGAAGGTAAGAGTAAAACGAATCAAAAAACATTTATCATCAAGGCACTTCCATTAACTCAAGTGTTTGCTAAACTGCTCCTTGGGCACCCCCAGATGGTACATTTTTACTATTGCCTATCTCCCAAAACACCTCAACCATGCACTATTCTCCATACAATATACGTCCACAGTATGTGGAGACCTCACCATTTAACATCCCATTCCAAAACCTGGACATTAATATGGAGGTGGTCCCCCTATTTGCCGCTATAACAGCCTCCAAACTTCTGAGAAGGCTTTCCACTAGATTTTGGACTGTGGCTTTTGGGATTTGTGGCCTTTCAGCCACAAGAGCATAAGAGGTTGGGCACTGATGTCTGGCAAGAAAGCCTGGCATGAAGTTGGTGTTCCAGTTCATCCTAATGTTCAGTGGGTTTGATGTCAGAGTTCGGTGCAGGCCACTCGAGTTCTTCCACACTAACCTTGCTAAACCATGTCTTTCTGGACCTCATTTTGTGCACTGTGCATTGTCATGCTAGGACAGATCATAATGCTACAGCATACAAAGACATTCTAGACAATGGTCAAATGTGCACAAACTTTTTGCCATATAGTGTAGCTTGTTACAGGTGAGTTGGGAGCAAAAAATGTGGATTTTCTGAGGAGGCCTGGGGAACAGCCTGCAAAACACTGCATTAACCACCTCATATTAGTAATCATTCATCTCTTCAAAGGCATAATCTACATTACATGTCAATGTAAAATAAAGCTACAACATTATTTTCCTCTTTACTATATTCTTCAATGCTATGAGTAGTGTTTAGTGTAGTGAATCACAATATAAATTGCGTTTGGATGAGCGAACATGTTTCCAATGCAACTAAAGTTTACCTGTAACTAAAAGATATATCAAAAACTTTAGTTGTAATGTAAAGCAAACTTTCCTGTTGTAGGTGTGTTGCAAGTTGAGAATAGGATTCCAGCAGATTTGAAAGAACTGAGAGCTGTAAGATGTGTGTGAAGTAGTGTTATACTGAACACCTTCAGAGTAAATGTCTGTTGCAAAAAATCATATATGGAGTTTAATGTCCATATAGACTGTGCATTACTGCCTGTGCTTTATTCCTATCTCTCCCACTCTTTCCACAATCCTATACCAGGCACTTAAAACCTCCAACAGCACTCCCAATCACATTGTAACTTATTCTACAAATGTTCAATTTTCCTGTTACAGTGGCATTCATGTGAATGAGATTGTGCTAGGTAATTACCATAATTAGATAATTAGACTGTACGTATTTGTCCATTTCATTGCATGTGACTCTGTTTTGAATCAGTTAAGGGAAATCATTACCATCTCATCTTCATTATTAAATAATCTTCATTAAAGAGCATTGCTTTCCTGTGCTGCTGTATTACATCATAATGTTATTTTACACCTTTATCAACAAACTGAATCAGTAGTCTTTTGGTTTTGTGGTTTAATCATTTTGCATATTGCAGTAAAAGTTAATATAACCAACATGAAATGGATGCAGAATATTTAGTCACTTGCCACCACATTAGTACTTTAAAAGATGATATACAGTATGTGTCACTACTTAGGCAGCAGTGAATTTAAGTAGGGTGAAGTAGTATTAATCATCCTCCACCCTTTGTATATGCGCAGTTCATTGCAGGAGCAGAAGGAGGACCTACGGAAGCGGCTCTCCTATACCACTCATAAGCTGGAGATGCTGGAGACTGAGTTTGATGCCACCAAGCAGTACCTGGAGACAGAACTAAGACGGGCACAGGAGGAGCTGGAGAAATTTACTGACAAGCTTCGCAGGTTCAAAGCATCTGTGCTTTTTTTCCCCAACTAAGCCTAAATAAAATTATTGGACAGGGCTACTGGCTGAAGTCATAGGCAGAGTAAATCAACCTGGTCCTGTCCTGACTGGGTCACGGAATGATTATTTAACAATCTAATGAGGAGTCTTTACCCAACCATCACTCAATCTAACCTGGAGAAATCATCTACAGTGCAGACAATAGTAGGTAATGTTGGACATTCCTTATGAGCCTTCCTGAGTGAAGCAGATGGCCAGGATTACTGTACACATGAACTATTTAAAAGCCACATACAGGATTTGCAGCACTCCCCTGCTGGTGGAATAGAGATTTCCCTCAATAAATGTTTTCAGAGTTCCTGAGTAACAATTTTGGTCAAACAGTGTAGCTGTAATCGCTGATAACTCATGGCAAACAATAACTGTTGACTCATGCTACACAATTCTGTAGCACAACACTGCCATCAGTCTGTAAAGTGTGTAAAAACAGGGTCAACTTTACTGACCAGACATGACGCTACCATTGCTTAGTAGAAGCTACTGTTTGATCAACTTCAAAGCAACTCTTAATTTTACAATTTACATCACACACAATTCACATCATCACATCATCATAAGTAACACCAACAATAATCCATTTTCACTAAAGAATGAATGAATAATTAATTTAACTTTAATATAAATTTCATTATTATTATCTGAACAATTTATTTGCATTTTGTGTGTCTGTGTGTGTGTGTGTGTGTGATCCAGAGAGGCAGCATGGAAGAATTCCCAGTGTGCCAGCAATGTTTTGGGTTGATTACTGTGCTAACATTATTACATTTATTCAAGTGGCTTGCAGCACGCAGCCCTCATGGAATGGCCTCCCTCATGTAAAACTATAAACACACTCAAATGAAAAACATTAGAAGCAATTCTATTTTTGAGTTATTTTAAGTAAAGCAGTAGCCTCTCCCCAAGTAATGAGCACACTTTCACAATTAAAATAAGACATTTTAAATCATGATGCTAGCAAAAATGAGACTTAGATATGAGTATACTGTAGTTGATACAACAATATTTTCCACTGACACACAGCATTTCATTAACATGCTGGAATCCCACCAAGAGTAGAGTCTGTTTTGTGCTAAAATTATTCCTGAACAGAACTGAAATTTAACTCCCGAGTCATTCATTAGTGCCATGATTTATATCTGCAACAGTATTTTGGGTGAATTACCTTTACTGTTTTAGCAAACCTTTGCAGTATTACAACAGATTATAACTCATCTCATCCAATTTGCTTGCAGGATACAGAGCAGCTATGCAGCATTGCAGAGAATAAACCAAGAACTAGAAGAGAAGTTTAACCAAAAGGTAGGAAACCTGTCCACAGAACAGCAAATAGACATGTTGCACATTATCAAGGAACCTCTGAAAACACATTTGAACAATACAGCTACCAAATACTGGTGCACAGAGTTGTTGTTGTTCCTTTTTTCGGCTGCTCCTGTTAGGGGTTGCCACAGCGGATCATTGGTCCGCGTATTTGATTTGGCACAGTTTTTACACCAGATGCCCTTCCTGACACAACCCTCCCCAATTTTATCCAGGCTTTGGACCGGCACTGAGAGTGCACTGTTGCGTGCAGCCCCAGTGCCTGGGGTTGGTTCCCTGGCCAGGAATCAAACCCAGGCTGCAACAGTGAGAGCTTTGTGGCCTAACCACAACTCCTCCAGTGACCCAAACATTGGTACACGGAGTAAGGATACAAAATAATGACAATCTGAAACCACAACTATATGATACTAACAGTACAGCACATTCTGTAAAGGAAGACACTGGTATCTTTTAATTTAAAAGAAAGCAAGCACATATGGCCAACCATGAAAATTTGACTGACAAAATGGCATATAGCAACAAATGCGATGACAACAGTTCCAGGAATTCAAGGATTGTGGTTTCATGTCACTCTCAATCAAAACTGCACCAAAGTCATTCTCACACAAATGAACTCATAGCACCACTATCCATCACCACATCTCTTTAACTTAATAATACCTGTTTTTACCAGTCTTTAGATTACACCTTCCTAAGCCAAACAGCTACAAATGTTACAAAAATTGGTAATTTTCCATTAATATGGAAAAGTTAGACTAAGGTTAAGGTTAAAAAAAAAAAACATTTATAGCCACTTACAGCATCTGAAGCCTGGCCTGAGCATATCTAAGAAATTATTTCTCAACCAAATTTCTGTTTACACAAATGATTGCATTAATCACATCACACCACTGGGTGGTTAAAAAATTTTTAATGTAATGCAAATAAATGAATAAAATAATACCCTCGTAAATGAGGCTGCAAATGCCCACAAATCTCTCCTATGCCATACACAGAAGTGTGAAAATTCAGGACTATGGACCTGCAAAGAATACTGATACCAGTGACCTTTCTGAGTCTAACAATTGTTAGAGAGTAGGGTTTTTTCCTCCCTGTTTTAAATCATCAGAAATGATGAACTAATAATTTCTTTGTGACAGTCATTCCAGCTAACCAAAGTTTACGGTCTTTTCCACTTTGAGGAAGTTTAGAATTATCATTCAGCAATAAAAGAGCAGGATCTTTAGGAAAACGTATCCTTATGACATGATACAGAGCATCTAGAACCATGTCCTTGTACATCTGGACATTCCAAAAGCAAGTGCGTCAACGTGCCCAGGTTCCCCGGCCCACAAAAATTACAGTAAGGGTGGGGTGATAAGCCCATGACTTGCCGTATTCGAGTGGTTAAATATGCTGAGTGGATAATTCTAAAATGGATGAACTGATGGTTAGGATTCGCAGATGGAATGTATTGTCCCACACTGTTTCCCAGTCAATATTTCTATTTGGAGGAGCCAGATCCGATAACCATATGTTTGCCTTAGGGAAAAAAACGTGTTATGATCTGTGAGATGGGTTTGAAGGTTTGTGTCCCAAGGTACCTTATGGGCTTTTAAAGCTGCGTGTAGTTTGAAATAAAGAAATTAAAGTATTGCGGGAAATATTAAATCTTTTAATTAATTCTTGGAAATCTAGGATTGATTCCTCTCCTTTTACATAATTTAGCATCATAATACCCTTTACTGCCCAAGATGGCTGCACAAAAGGTTTTCCACCGGAAAGTAAATTCAAATTGTGCCAAATAGCTGTGTGAGTATGCCATGTGCTTTACAAAAAGCTTCTATCTTTTTAAATGTCTGGAGTGTGTAGAATAGTATAGGCCAATATTGTAATGAGTACTTCCTATAGGAGAGGCCAGAAAATAAAAAATCTTGTAAATGAATTGGAGAAATGAGCTCTTTTTCTATTTGTTTCTATGAAGGTTGTGAACAAGGATCAAACCATTTCACAACTGAGAGCAGAATGAAGGACCAGTGGTACCATTTAAAATTAGGGCAACCCCATCCACCTTTAGAAAAATAGATTTCAAAAATTCATATACAAAATGAAAACAAACAAACAAATAAATAAATAACAGTTTATATATTAAAGAATGCCTTACACTATTCTAAGATATAGCACTGCATAACAAAAACCAGTGAATGGAAAATTTCAGTGGAGAAATGATATTGAGAGAAGGACAGTTCTGACAATTGGTTGATTAAGACATGAGGAAATGGTAGGATAACCACTGGTGGCTGTGTTCAAGATATTTTCGAACACTTAACTGGCAATACTTAACTGCACAAGGGCCAAAAAATAAGAAAAATCCATCATTCCTTTTTCTCTTCTTGCGTCACGTGTCCACCCTATCTGTGTTGGGTTTCCCTCTATCCCCCCATATCCGTCCTGAGTCCCGTACCCCCCACAGCCTCCTCAATAGTGGGCCTGTGGCTAAGTGCGCCTAACACTTTTCAGTGGTCTCCCTCAATATATTGCTTAAGACCCCCCTTTAAGAGCTCATGCAGGAAGCCAAACTGAAATGGGTCTCCCTCAGTAGTGGGCTTGTGGCTAAGCACGCCTAACACTGTTCAGTGGTCTCCCTCAATATATTGCTGGAGTCCCTTAAGACCCCCCTTATGAGCTCATGCAGGAAGCCAAACCGAAATGGTTCTCTCTCAGGACTGCCTTCTTGCTAGCAATCACTTCAGCAAAAAGTGAGAAAGTGTGAGCTTGGTGATTAAGGCATTGGACTACTGATTAGAAAGTTGTGAGTTCAAATCCCAGCACTATTAGTCTGCCACTGCTTTGCCCTTGAGCAAGTTGTATCCTGATGGTCGTATACTGCTCAGTTCTATCCTGTTTCAGTTGTAAGTTGCTCTTAATAAAAGAGATAAATGTAAATGTAAAATGAGCAGGAGAATGCCTTGGTATTAAGTTTGCCTTGTATGCATAAGTGGCCAGATGACTCTGGTTTGACATTGTGGTTGAACCTTGGGTTTCTGCCCAAAATAAATATTACCCACATTTGTAAACCAATCAATTGACCTTGCAGCATTACATGACAAGAAACCTGCTGAGTTTTCCTTGCCTAGTATGCACTCTACAGTACTCTACTATTACTACTTTACTAATATACTCTATAGGGATAAATTTATAAATTTAACATTTATACCTGGAATTTATATATTTCTGTAAATGTGCTTTGTGACAATGAGCTGTACAAATAAAATTTAATTAATATACTACTATTTGCACCAGATGGCAGCAATTCCATCATCAGATCAACACATTTCCACTCAATTAAGGTGCACTGGTTGACATTGTAGTGTAGTTTATCTAGGTGAATCTCAATGGCCCTGCCAGTTATGATGAGTGAAATAGAACACTAGTTATATATGCACTGGATAACCACTAGAGTTCATTTGTAACCAGTACCAACCCGGCACTGGTTCCAGGGAGCAATGGCCATATTAAGAGATATTTATATTAAATATTACATTATATGGTCATTCATGACTTTGTTGAATGTCTCTGCATGCATGCCCACAAACATAAGAAGGTACCCAGGTGATTTTTCACTGCCCCTGCCAGTTATCTGGGGTTCAGAGAACCACATTATCACACATAATACATTTCTATTTCTATTTTAGCACATTATCACATGTAATACATTTCTATTTCTATTTTAGCACATTATCACATGTAATACATTTCTATTATGATGAGTGTGGTCTCTACCAGGATATAATACCATCTACAAGGCATTTGGTGTCACTGACTGGTTTAGTGAATATGAAAATAATATACGTCATATGCTATGGCCTTCACAGTCACCAAATTTCAAAACAATTGAAGGCCGATTGGGAAATTTTGGACTGACAGGACTCTCCACCACCATCATCAAAACATGTCATTTGTCCCCTGCCTGTAGCAGCACTCTTGACAACTGGCAATACTATTCACACTTCACAGCCTGTTTGTCAAATCAAAAGTTATAAATGTTAGAGTGATTAAATCAAAAATAGAAACTTACTACATTTATGAAAACTGGGAATTAGTTAAATTCTAATGTGACCTTCACATCTTTTGCCTTCCTCAAATATGCAGAATATTAACTAAAATTCTTGACATATAAAATCCCCTTCTTTTTCAATTTTAGGGAGCCAGGTTAAGACGCCTACTGGAACAAATTACTGTCCCTCAAATGAAAGTATGAGAACCTGCTTCAGAAGCACTTCTCATTGTGTCTGCAGCATCTTTTAATTCCTTGCAAAGCTATTTCAAAGAAAACTGTTCACACTGCAGGTCAAAGCAAAAATGGACATTGAATGAAAATGGAAGGTGAACAAAATAACTGCCTTTGACATATCATTTTAAAAAAAATATATGTCTAACAAGCAATATAACTTGAAAAACCCAGCACTAGAGTGCTGAATCTGTATGGGTGGATGAGAGGACCATGATAGAATATAAATTTAGAACTACAAAGGGAGTTATTCTGACCATTTTTTTGTCCATCACAAAAGTAGTATAGCTGTGCAAATTTCTGTCTTTACCTATTTCCTTGAAGACATATTTTCAGGCATCAGGTGATTTGCACAATGATGTCTGGTGAAAAAGTAATATTCAGTTGGAATGGACCAGAAAGGGGCATGGTTACTAAATACAATTTATGGCACTGAAGGAGTCAGAGTAACAGCCCTATAACCTACAGCTGTGCTACTTTTACATTCACTAGAATACAATATATAAAACATATTTCTTAAAATGTAACATTTATTCCCTTTAAGGCCGGTGGCTCCAACTCAATTTCTAGCCAGGCTATATCAGCATTTTTGTGAGACAATGACAGTCCATAAACTAAGGTTATTTAAGTACATTTATTCTTTAATATAATTATGGTTGCACTTGGCCACTAGCTTCTATTTAATCTCAAACCACCAAGGGGTGTAATGAGATCTTTATAAAACTTTGTCAAAGATGTATCAGTATATACCTTCTCAGTGCACAAAATTGTAATATATACAGTTTAAATGTGTTTAACAAGAGCTGGTCCAGTTTTAATGTTATGAGCAATTATACCAATAGCAGCAGACATTATTATTAATATTAGTCAGCAACAATCATTTATAAGTGTAATTGTCTAAAGAGTTTGCTTATATATTTACTTAAATATAAGTAATGGTGACTTAGGGGTTAAAAATGCTATATATATTGTTATTTAATTGTGTGCAAAATTTAATGTGGCCAAGAGATACTACATCGCAGACAAGAAATCATAAAGTCTGCTACGTGTAGGCTTTTAATTCACTGTTTTGATTTGCCAAATTAACAAATAATGGCAATTTGTTAATTCACTGTGCTCTCCTGTAAAGAAAACATGCCCATGGTTAAAAGGATAAGCTAACCAAGCACTCATGGGCTCTGATTACAGCTCACTTGTGAAGTTCATTATTTTATCCATTTAAAATTGACATAAGCATTGTCTCTGATTAAGATGCTGTCTCTTCTGATCCCCTCTCTGTGTGAAAAAAAACAAAATAAAATAACAAACAAAAAAGCAAACAAGAGAAGTTAGATGAAGTTTTAAATGTAAATTTTACATATTTACAGATTTCATATCACAAGATTATGCTAAAGGTTCACTTGAACAGATTTCACCTTTATTTGTGGTTGTGGTTATGGAAGCAGCAACACAATCCTGTTGGAGGAGAAAATCAAATACACTACCTACTTCAATTTTTCACATTGCAAAATAAACCAACACCACAACAGACATCCCTCTCTCTCTCTTTCTCTCTCTGCCACATTTATGCCTCTTTCATGGCTGACAGGGGTGATAAGAAATACGTGGATTGTGTATTAACACATGCCGAGACCTTTCAACAAAGTAAAGAAATGACTTATGAACTGTATATGTAGAAAAATACCACCCTGAACACATGCCAGATGACATGTACAGTACATCATATGGTGCTTTCTGCTTAGTAGTTTGTAACTACGGTTGGAGCTACAGGTTTTGTGTCCTCCAAACCATATGTACAATGTCCAATCATTTAAGCAATTGTGTCAGTATATGGAAGTGGATCCTTCAGTGATGGAGCTGATCCAACACCTCAGTTCCCTCACACAGAGATCCACAGTGTCAGGTGTATTTAGTATAGTCTGCTTTGCGAGACATGTGCAAATCATCCCTGCCTAATTTGCCCTAGAGCACACTCCTGAAGGGCAGTGGCTGGCTGTGGGATGCTTCACAGTGGAAAACATTGCCCACTGGGCTGCAACTACATCAGATTGATGGTTTCTAATGACAGTATTCCACTGTGGGGCTCAGGTCCTCATAGATATCAGACCCTAACAAATTTATTGCTCTGACTCAAGAAGTTTGTTCTCCCTTGTATATAAATGTAATCACAAAACTAGACCCTACAAATCAAAACAGGGGGTTCTGCTCAACTTAGCTGCTTGTTTAGAAGAAGGGCAGCAGATTTCATCCAGTTCTAAATTTGAGAGATCTAAACTGGTTCTTAATGACCCTCAGCTTTCATATGCCAAGGCTGTTAGATGTAGTTCAAGCTGTGCAACAGATGCTTTCTAAGATGCTTTTCCTTCCAAGGGTAGGCATTTCAATTGAAAGGTCTACCCTTCTACCTTTCTCTAGCACTACAGGTATTTTCAAGATGTATGCAATCAATATTTTCTTCCCTGATGGCCAGTGGCATCACCTACTGCTGTACTTGGATAACTGGCTCACATGAAGGGACAAAGCAGGGCACTTGGGACACGTCCACATCCTCTCACAGATTCCAGTTTTCACTCTCACAGTGAACTCACACAGGGATACTAGCCACCCTCTCATACCAACGTGTGGCAGATATAATGCTTGCCAATCTGTTGAGGAAGCTAAGACCAATGATACAATTCCTGGAAGTACAAGCTTTTCAGAAGTGGGTTATCAGCCCAAGGCTGGAGCCCAAATGATGCAGCCAAAGTTCTACCTTGCTGGAGACAATACATATCTAAAGGAAGGGGTCTATTTAGGAACAGTGCCCCATCAAAGAGAGGCAGTCAAGCATGACCATTTCCCTTACAGGCTGCAGGGGATGGCAGAGGGCATAAGTTAGATCAGCTGGAATTGAGGGCTGAGGGTTGTCTGGTCTTACCAGTTCTGAGGCATTACCACATGGTGGTTCACTTAGACAACACAGTGACTGTCAGCTACATTGGCCATCATGGTAGCAAGAGGCCAAATTTGTCTGCCTTGCACAGATGGTAGCCCCATTCTTAGCAGTTCTCGATCTAGGTTAATGAGACATTAGGCAGCTATCTCAGTGCACCACAGCACCATGGATAAGCATCTCTTTAGGGGTCAAAGCCTGTGGGATCTCCCCCTTGTGCTGGAGTCCCTTAAGGGCTCTCCTCATAAGCCTATGCAAGATGCCATAATTAAATGGGTGTCCCTCAAACCCATCTTTTTGCTAGCAATCATTTTGGCAAAAAGACTGCAAAAAACTGCATGCTCTGGTGATAATAACCTCACATGCATTGGATGGCGAGATAAATCTGGGGTAACCTTGTGGTTGAATCAAGGACTCCTGCCAAAGGTCATGTTGCCTAATTTTGTGAATCAGTCAAATTGACATTGCAGCGTTCCACAAACAAAAGGTGGCCATCCAATTCTCATAATAACTGTCACACAGGAAAGACACAAAGGGCCCTCTTGTCTGAGCAGAGGCTGGCCCACTAGGTGGTTGTGTCATCACCATGGCCTAGTGACAGTCTGGATGCCCAGCCCCTATCATGACATTTTACTCTATTCAGGTATCCAGGTGATTCTTACTGATGGTTATCCCAAGTTCATATAGCCACTGTACATACATAGCATTATTTGATCAGTTTGGACAGGGTTGCACTGCCTGCTCTAATATTTCAAAATATTTCCCTTCTAACCATATACACTGCTTTTTATAATCTAAAATGCTTTGTAATATAAGGATGTTAAAAGGAACATAATTTAAATGAGACAACATTAAAAACAAGTTGCCCACATCAGCAGCTCAAAAGTAGCCAGCAGCAAAAGAGACCTGGCAACACTGCAATGTTTTGAAGTTTGCTCAGATGACAGTTCTCTCAAAACCATTCTCACTGATATGCTGTCATTTTTGTCATTTCATTGTGTGTTTTTGAGATAATTAGATCTCAAGTTGTTAGATGTTTTGAAGAATATTTAGACCACAACTTGCAACTAATTGCTTCACAGGGGATTTGGGAACTGACTGACCGCAAGCATACAAGCACACACAAAAGACCCAATCAACCATAATTTATTTTCTTATTACCAGAGAGACTGTCCCCATACACACACACACACACACACACAAAACACACTCACCAACCACTTTAATAGGAACACCTGTACACCTGCTCATTTATGCAGTTATCCAATCAGCAAATCATGTGGCAGCAGCACAATGCCTAAAATCATGCAGATTCAGGTCAAGAGCTTCAGGTAACACATCACATCAAACATCAGAATGGGGAAAAAGAGTGATCTCTGTGACTTTAACTGTGGCATGGTTGTTGGTGCCAGATGGGCTGGTTTGAGTATTTCAGAAACTGCTGATCTCCTGGGATTTTCACACACAACAGTCTCTAGAGTTTACACAGAATGGTGCGAAAAACATTCTGTGTGCAGAGGGTCCATAGGATGAAACACCTTGTTGATTAGAGAGATCAGGGTAGAATGACCAGACTGGTCTGAACTGACAGGAAGTGTATAGCATCTCAAATAAGCACTCTTTATAACTGTGATGAGCAGAAAAACATTTGTTACAAAAATTGGTCATTTTCCATTAGCAAAATACAGTTGAAAATACAGTTGTTAGACTAAGGTTTAGGTAAAAAAAAAAAAAAAAAAAAAAAAAAACACCATTTATGGCCACTTACTGCAACTGAAGCCCAGAATGAGCAAATCTAATTAATAGAAATTATTTCTCAACCAAATATTTACACAATAATTACATTAATCACATCACACCGCTGAAGTGTACACAGAAGTGTGAAACTTCAGTACTATGGGACTGCAAATAGTGCTGATATCAGTGACCTTTCTGAGTTGAAACAATGGTTGCAACCAAGTATTAAAAATGACATTTAATTTATGACATTAAATTACTTAGGACATACTGAAATAGTGATTTCCGTAATCAAATACTGGCACCTTAAATGGTTAACCAGTATTCAATCAACAATGTTTAAGGGTGAGCTTTCACCTAATATTAACTGTTCTACATCAGTGATCACTAGCCTCTATACTGTACAACAACGATGACCATTGAAAAATTGTAAATATGAAATGCCAAATATACATATAATTATGAAGCAGATTTGACTCCCAAATACCTTGACAGGGAAGTGCTACCATTTCATAAAAGTAAGAATTCATTTTGTCTCATCTCTTCATTTTTGCCAAGAAGACTAATGCCCATACTTGCAACAATGTCAGCAGAACATGGAAGATGGGGACAGTGAAACCTGGCCTGTTGTAATTATAACACAGTTTCCTCAAAAATATGATACAAGGCAGTGGAAGAGGGATTAAAGAGATTTTTTTTGTTTAGACCCCCCATGTTTGAGTAATAAATATCCTATCATGACTATATAAACACTTTTATATAAGATTGTTGTAATACAATTATAACATTGTTGATTATAGTTTAATATATACTGTAGTTCCCAGCATTTAGAAACTGGGAGTGTGTGATTTTCATGGATTTTTATGGATGAAGAAATTAAATAGATCCCGCACTCAAAAATGTGAGCTGCAGGTCACCACGTTGTCTAGCGAAAATAGCAATACTGAATTGATCTAAAGAAGAGATTGTGCTCTTAAGTGGTTTTACATAGCTTTCATTACTTATTTTCTCCTTCATTTAGACACAGCAATATGAAGAGGAGAAAAGGACACTCAGTCGAGAGATCATCGTACTCAATAATCATTTAATGGAGGCCAAAATCACTATTAAAAAGCTAAGAGAAGACAATGTAAGTCATTTATTATAATTCTTTAAATTTTTAACTCTGGTTAAAACTGGTGCAAATGCATTTTTCACTATAAGAATACTAATAAAACAGCACTAAACACTGAAATCTTCCTTCAGGCACCATGAAACAACTTTGTATAATCCAGGGACTCAATACATTTTCAGATTTATTGGTTTAAAATCCACTGTGCAGAAAAGACTCACCTTTTTGACTCTGAACACCTCAGACATCAGTAACTATCGACCGGCATCATTTCTCTCATTTCTTTCTAAAATTCTTGAATGTTCTGTCTACAATCAACTGTCTCCCAATCTTACCCAGAATAACCTCAGAAATTCTAGCCAGTCTGGCTTCAAAGATTTCTGCCCTTGTTGCCATTGCTGAGAAGCTTCCTGCAACTAGATCAGCCAAGCTGTTATCAGTCTCATCCTCCTTGACCTTCCAGTAGTCTTCAAAACAATAAATCCCAAGACTCTCCTGTCCATCCTCATAAGTCTTGGAATTTATGAGACACAGCATGGCAAAGGTTTGCTTCTTATCTGGAGATCATATCAGGTGACATGGAGGGGATCCACATCTGCTCTGTGCAAACTCTCCACTGGTGTCCTACAAGGCACAGTGCTGGGTCCTCTTCTGTTTCCCTTTATACCCGCTTTCTTGGTGAGGTCATATCCTCACATGGATTTTCATACCACTGCTACGCTGATGACACTCAACTTATCCTCTTTTTTATCCCCTCAGACATTCATGTTTCTGCATGGATCTCAAAATGTCTGACAGACATCTCCTCATGAATGGCAGCTCATCAGCTCAAACTAAATCCCAAAAATCCCCAAAGATGCTTCACTATGTCAATATCTTGTAATCTTCCTGAACAACTCTCAGATCTCACAATCTGTCACTGCACCCAAACTTCGGGTAGTCCTGGACAACCAACTGTCCTTCTTGCCACACATCGCTAAACTGACACACTCATGCAGGTTTCTCCTTTACAACATCAGGGGGATCTGGCCATTGCTATCCACATAGGCCACTCTGGCTCTTGTTCAGTCCGTGGTCATTTCGAGACTGGACTACTGCAACTCATTCCTAGCAGGTATGCCCCTGCACACCACCCAACCTCAGCAACTGATCCAGAATGCAGCTGCATCACTTGTTTTTATGTTCTCCCACACCACCCCATTGCTACGCTCCCTCCATTGACTTCCTGTAGCTGCTGGCATAAGATTTAAAACAATGATGCTTGTGCAGAAAATGGACCAGTGCCCACTTACCTTAACCTGTTCAATTGGACCCACCAACTCTCAGGGTACAAGAAAGACATGCATCAAGGCTCTTCTCTGTCCTGGCACCTAATTGAGGGAATGAACTTCCCATGGCTGTCTGAACAGCTCACTGCCTGTCTTAAAACAGAGACTAAAGACCTACATATTCACTAAGAACTTAAAATAGCAATGTGTTAATGTAAAGAAAAAAATAATTTAAAAATCATTGTCTTGTATGTTTTGTTTGTTTTGTTCATACTGTACTAACCTCCCCAACATGGTTTTTCAACTGATGGTACTCTTATTTCTTGACCTAGTGAACTAGCATGAGGATGTATTTATGGTATAGACTACAAAAAAGCACTTCCGTTAGTCGCTCTGGATAAGGGCGTCTACTAAATGCTATAAATGTAAATTCAGGAAATCTGCCTAACTGCACCATAAGCATGCAACCCAACAGACTGCTTGGTAATATAAAGAGCAAAGGTCATTTAACTGGATACAAATGAAGCCAAGAGAAAAGCAATGACCACTAAACCCTTCTACTAGCCTTAACTATTCATGAGTTGCCTTGATCAAATTCTTATAAGAATCATGAGACCATGGAATGACAAAAGGCTTTTTTTTAAACTCATTAATTCATGGTCACATTTCACTTTATTACCATATGTCTAGATCAAATCTGTGTCCTAAGCCTCCCTTTGAAAAGAAATGCAGCTCACTCTCAGTCTCAATAAATACCAAGGGGATTGATAGAAGGTAGACTGTATGAGATAGTGATAATTGTCTGGAGGGTACCATAAGAAAGATTGAGGTCAGAGGCTGGATATGTTGAGTGCAGATTAGAGATGTCTGGGATGCAGGGGCCCAGTGGGAATAAGACGTAAGTGACTTAGCATTCAGCTCAGATAACATTTCATTGTGTAAAGAATGCTGGTCTACTGTATGTGAATCAGTGACCTACAGGTTAACTTCAGAGTAGGATTGGAACAGTACAGAAGATATATATATATATATATATATATATATATATATATATATATATATATATATATATATAATACCCCTGAAACCCACAGGTTTCGTAGTATCTGTTTACTACACCAGCTTTTTACATTTTTAAAGAGGGTGACATTAAATGAGATGATACCTTCTGCTCTGTGAATGCATTCCAGTGAATAAAACTCCAATTTTCAAAGGAGATACATTACAGTAGCAGTGAGCATATTAAATTATAAACAGCTATCATATTTATTTCAACAGGCTCGTCACTCTACTCCTGCAGAAAATGAGTTTTCTTTTATTTTTGCCCGGAATATTTGTTGTTTATAATATATGCTGCTCACTTTCTAACTAACTACTCTTTAAACAAGCTCAGAATTCAGAAAAAAATGCTTATTAATAATTTCAGAGTTCAGAACATTTACCAAGGTATACTGAAGGCAAATTTGGGAGGTTTTACACATAAGGGGAATTATATGCTTTAGAATTGCTGAGATGGATGTCAGGTTTGTTAAGAATTTCAGGTTAATTTGGGTACAGTTAGCTGGTGGAGAATCTTTGGAAAAACTTAATTCACAGGGGAAATGGCAGTGACAGAGGATCTCCAGTCTCCCTCCATCCAGCATAAAAACTGGAAATATCAGGTAAGATAACATTTTGCCTAATATTTTCTGTATCCCATAGACTAGGTATCTCATTAAACTAATGGTTCAGTTAACAGTTGTGTTATGGCTTGCATGTAACATAATAGCTATCTAGCTATATTACAATTAGTTAGCTGTAACAATATGTGTGTTACCAGTGGTAACTTAGAGGAATAACACAGATATGTAGTCATGACAAGCATAGCTATTGCCTATCAATAGTTAGATAGCATGCTATGTAGTGAACATAACAACAGCCCTTTTAGCATGAAGGCTGCATAGCCTTATTTTAATGTTCTTTCCCATTAGAACAGGAGCAGACTCTTGTGAAGAAGAGAGAACTGCTTAAGGGAAAGAAACCGATTAAATAAATGGCAGCCAAAAAAAGAGAGACCGAAATTCATCCTCAGAAGATGAGAAGTCAGTGAAGAAGTAAAATTAGCTATGAGTTATTTTACCTGTCCTTTTTTTAACCTAAATAAAAATATGTAATAGTCTAAATAGTATGATTTAAGATTAGTAAGTAAAGATTAAGCCACGAATCTAAGATGTTAACGTCACAATCGAACTATATTAAAAGCAGAGATATTTTAACAGCCATGATATTGTCATTTCAGAATTCAGACAAACAATATGCAACCAGGGTTGGATGTCAATACTGTGTGACAGGATATGATGAGCAAATAAGAAAGCTACTGGAAGCGAGGCAGAGGTGAAGTTACTGTAAATGGTAAGATTCCATATACAAACATTTGTGATATTATTATTTTTTGTGATAATGTGAGTCTTTCTTGTTAAAAAGCATGTTGTTAGTGCAAATTCAGACTAATGTCTAAATGCATTTTTTTTAAATGCTGCTTTTACTTTGTGTACACAAACTGGCATTACTGTTTTTATGTCACTGAGGTATGGAGAAGAATCCGCTTGATGAGTTGAGGGACATTAAGTACATTATCAACAAGCTGGCTGAGGTAGGTATTAGAATTCATTTTGGAAAGTTCAGGAGCAGGCCAGATGCTATTATGCCAGATCACATTTCTTTTGTATTTTTACCTTGTGCTTAAAAGCTTCTTAAGTGTTTTTGATCTGTGTCTGGTTTATGGTGTGTTGTCTTACATTTTAACGAAATTCCCTTAAAGTGATATAAAAGATCTGAAAACCACCACCAAAAATAAACTAAACAATGAACGCAAGCTAGAGAAGAAGACTGTAAGTTTGAGAACATGGGAAAATAGTAGGGAAAAAAACATTTTTGTCTATAATGTTTCACAACTTTTTATTCACCATGTGCTCTCTCTCTCTGTCTCTCCTTCTGTCTCCCTCTACCCCTTACTCATATGCAGGTAACATGGAGACACAGTGGTTTCTTGTCTGACCTCTGACCTTGTCTTGTGGTTTCAGTCCTGACCTCCAGTCCAGCCACACCACTCTGCACTGTTTCTATTTTTACATATTGATACACTTGAATGTATTATTTATGTAATAACTCTTAATCTATTTTAATAAATCTTGCATAATTAACTGGGACCTGCTGTATTTTAATACAAAAAACAATGAGTACTGTATGGATAAGGGTAATGGTGTAATGGTATAAATATGGTTCTATTTCACCCATCCTAACCACCAGGGATGGTGAGATAGATACCTTCTTGTGCATGTGTGAACTCGTTTACTCCTTCAACAAAGTCACAAAGTGACACTACGACATAGTATTTCATATAAATACCACTGTCATACGGCCATCATTCCCAATTCTTCTTCATCCCTCCTACACATGCTAGTTGTCATGTGAGTCTTGGAGCTATTTGTGTTATCTATCACTCCTGCCAGTTACCTACAAAATGTTGCTCATTATAGTACTCACCTCTTAATCCATGACCACTCCAAAAATGCTGAAACATGCCACACAAGTCATCAGTGTTAGATTCATTGAGAATGCTAGCATTCCTTTCACCCCAATGTGTAGCTGACATTATCACACTTGCCAGTCAATTTGGGGTATAAGGAATTGAAGCAATTTCAGATGTTACAGCCTACAACTAAGCCTCAAATACCACAGACAGAGATGCAGCCTCATCTCAGCGAGAGAGGGCTGCAAGCTCAAGCACTAGAGACGCAAGACTGTTTCGAATGAACAGTGCCTCATCAGAGAGTGATAGACACTGCGGATGCCTACCTCATTGGCTGGGGGGGCAGTGTGGTGCCACAAAGGCGCAGTAGGTGTGAGGAGCCCTAGAGTGAAACCAGACATCAGCTCAATCACCTGGAATTGAGGGCATTCTATCTAGCCCTAAAATTCTTCTTACTGGTTCTGAGACACCACCATATGATGGTCAGGTACCATAATCACTAGCTTACGTGCTGTCAAGACAGAGTATACACCCATGAAACTGCTGTCTGTACCCGGAAGTTGTTTTTTAGATCTGGTTGTGGTCAGTTGTGGTTGAACCTGGGGTTTCTGCCAAAAGTCCAACACAAAAGTCACCTACTTTTGTTAACAAATCGATTGACCTTGTAGCATTTCATTAGGGTGAATCTGCTGAATGTTCCTTATGCCCAGTACATGCCCTGTGGTGCTATTGGGACTGGTCCACTAGGTCATGGATATCACCACCATGGCCTACAGGTGCAGCATGCCACTCTTAGAGCAGCATCTTTTCCTTTTGGGCATTACTTAGAGGCACACCTAAGTAATCTCTGAACACCTTTCCAGTCAATACTAAGGTGGGTGAGGCTTGTCATGGTCCCCATGGTGGAAAACGTAAAGGATTACAGCATTAACCTTACATACAACAGCTCCAAAGTACTGACACTGGAGTCTCCTTCCATAAATGTTCAATAAATATCTCATACAAATACCTGTGAATTAGTTGTTACCAGAGAAATTACAATTTACTAGAATGAGTGCATTAATCTAAAATAAATGTAATGTAAAATAGACAGGAAGCAGTCAGCCAATCAGGACTAAGGCTATCTCCAATCTTGTGTAGTCAGTGGAAAGTAAATGCAGCGTATGGCTCTGAAAACTACTGCCACCTTGCTCATGCTAGATTATCTTACCGTACATCATCATGGTGTGCTGATGGTACCTACGCAAGACAGAAAAAATCTAACTGGCACGCATTGTTGTAAGTCAGGTGATGATCATACAATGGAGCACACGTACAATGTAGGTGATGTAAACCATAGCAACTCAATTAAAATAACAAATAATTATAAAGAAGCCACCATGATTGCTAGTGTGTTTAAAAAGCTGGTGCGGATATTAATACTAGATAAAATAAACTGAAGCACAAACTGCTTGATACCACAGATAGAGACATGTAGAAATTCTTTTTGGTGTGATTTTTTTTATTTTTGAGCCTCATTATTCGTGTCCCCAGCACCTTTCCAACGAATTTACATGGCCTATCCCTGATTCCGACCTTTCATATGTAGAGTGATTTGTCGCCCTCCATGTGAAGTTAATATGTATATGGATGCAAACATGTAAAATAACCACTTCATGACAATGTATTAGAGAAAATCTTTGGAAAATATATATACAACTGGGATTATTTTAGTCAACAGAAGGAAAATTATATGTAACAGCAAATTGTAAATAGGTGTAAAACATCACACTACTCAGTGACTAGTCAGAACTGCATATTTCATAAACCCAGAATTAAGCTTATATTTAATATTCCAAGAAAGTGCCGTTGCTAGGACACCATACTGACGTGCCGCTTTCCCACAGGACCTGTACAAGAAGGACTGCAACAGTGCAGCTCAACTCCTGCAGTGTGGAAAATCCCATTACAGAGCACAGAAGCAGTCCAAGGTAATTCTACTTCTTGCTCTATTTTTCACCAAACCTGCCATACAAGACACAATAAAGGCTTTCACAATAAGGGTATATGTCATTTTTCTGAACTGACTTGCATCATGCCTAGAGGTGGATTTTTTTTTTCAGGGCACTCTAGGGCAGCAATTATAAAAGAGCAATTATAATGATCAATGAAATCAGTTAGCATATGCTTGTGCTTCAGGCTTGCCTGCATTTCCTTGCTAAGAGGAAAATTGTTTTAATAATAGCCCCGACTACAAGAAAATTATGGTATTTTGTTCCCAATAAGTACATTTTTTAGCCGAAGTAATGACAATGCTAACTTTTTCTCCTTCAACAATTATATTTTGACTGGGATTATGTATGCCAGTGTAATTTAAATGTAAGAAACTGCCTTTGATATTGATTTGGTACTAGGTTTGATGAAACAGAAACACAAATGCACTGATCTACCAGAGCAAGCAAAACAGAATTTCTGAAAGAAAAACTGTTAGCGTTTAGCTCTATTTTTATTTAAAAGAACAAAGTTCTGTAAGCCAGCAGAATGTTGAAATGTTGACAACAAGGAAAAAAATTCACAGATGGAGAGCAACAGATTTTGAAAACAGAGTGGGAAATTGTGGCAATGTACAAACGCCATTAGGGAAATGTGACAGGCACTGACAGATCCATAAGTATATTGATTTGTGAGCCAAGCTACAACTTATGCATAAATTAAAGCACTGCACACAAATTATCAATGAGTAGAATATCGTACCAGAAACTTTTTTGACAGCCAGCATACATATCCATACTGACAATAATTACATTCAGACACTGTGGCATAACTAATAATAAGAGTGTGTTATTTGCATTGCAATGCAAAAATATGACAACATGCATTGTGGGCATGTGCAATCCCCATTGTGTGATTCAGCATTCGTTTGAACAACAGTGGTCCCAATCTGTGCAACCCAAAAATTATACAGACAGCACACTGACTGACAACAACCAACACACATTATAGGTTATATGGTTACACATCCATGTTCTAACATTTAAAAGAAGCGCTTCATTAGCTTTCAAACGACACCAGCCCTGTGCCTCTGTGATCTACGGTGCTCGAGAAAGAGGCCTCGGAACTCGGGCATTGTAGCCGACTTTGGAGCTCTATTACCAATTATGACTCTGTTACCAAAAATGACACCTCAGGTGCTGCTACAGAGCTCATTATGTTTCAATCAATCAGTTTCCCCGGGTCAGAGACTTTGTTTATTCAATCAAATGTTTGGGAGAATTTATAGATGTATTTATTTATTTTTAAGATATGGTGAACCTGTTGTACATTTTGTTTATAATATTAATCCTCTGTTCTTAGCAATTTTTGATTTATTTAGTTTTATACAGACAAAAATGCACATTGTTTTACAATGTTTATTATATAGAAATAAACGGGAGCCTTTTCAATCATAATTTTTCTTCATCACAATGTTGTTCAAAATATTCTACGAATTGAATTGAATCGTGAATTGTGAAGCCAGTATCATGAATCGAATCATGACCGGACTGTATCGTTACACCCCTAATTTACTATTAGTAAACTTTATAATTCCATTTTTCCCTCCCTAACCTTCTATGCGCCTCTCTCAGCTGCACACTGACTTTCAGGAGAAGGCAAGTTCTCGCATGGACAATCACGGGCGTAGGAGGGACAAGGGCCTGTGCCATTTACCCTATTCTGATGCTGCATCCACAGTCAATGCCAAAGTATTGGAGAAGCCTGAGCCAGGTAGTAGCTGCCCAGTCACACGGTCACCTAGCCCACAGCCTCAAGACCCAGACTTTCTGGCAAACAACGAAATGAACAGTGCTGATACTCTGCAACACCATGTTGTATACAAATCTTCTGACCTATACTGCAGTGACACAGCACTATATTGTCCCATGGATGAGAGGCGACAGGATCGCTGGCAGGGGCGTCGGAAGAGTGTGGACCTCCATGCCAGGAACACCAGCGTTCACCAACCCCGGAACTCCACAGACAGCAACCCGGAGGATTACAACTTCCACTCTCAATACTCCCACAATGACGGGGCTCTCCATGAATTTGCAGCAGGGTCCTCACCAACCTCTAGCTCTTACTCTAGCTTTAGTGTGGCTTCAGATGAGAAAGGCCTTGCTCCCAGCACCCTTTCCTCCTCTCACCTGGCTCTATACATGGACTGGCGGGATGGTGATTACGAGTGTAAGAGCACATCCTCATATGACAAAGACAGCCCCAGGTTTCCCAAGTCGCACAGCTTCCAACACGTGACCTCCAGCCCACAAAACGGCAACTCCCCAGCCTATATGCGAACAGCATCCTGCTACAGTGAGCCATACCATTCACCGCGGCTCACTTCCTCCCACAGCATGGGCTCCTCAGGAGTGCCAAAAGACAGCTGCAGCAGCATCCATATTCCTGAGGAGGAGCTAATGGGCCGCTGGAGGCATCTGAGTGTGGAGGACGTCAACAGCTTTTCATATCGCAATCCTGGCCGTGTATCCCCTTACAGCTTCTCTGAGCAGCACTTTGCAATTGGCCCTTCCAAGATCAAAGTAGGACCCCTATACAGCAGTGTCCAGGAAGGAGACAACACCTTCCACACAGGTATGCTGGATTCCTGCTTCTCCACCTCGCCTGGCTCCAGCTTGGCACCAAGCCCCAAGCACAGTCTGGGATTGTGTATGACCGAAAAAGGACCAATGTACCAGTCAAATAACAGCATCCAGGAGTCTAAGAGCAGCCTCTTCCTTGCTGGAATCTCAAAAGACAATGAGAGCACTGTGAGAAATGTGAACAAAGAATATGTGGATGTAAGCCCCAACAGCTCAGCTGAGTCATTACACCAAACTCCACTGGAGGCTTCCAATGTGCGGCACTACCAGCTTCAAAGTCCAGGGCCACAGAAGAAGACATCTCCCCAGCACCAAAAATTCATAAGCACAGGACTCAGTAGAAAGGACAGTCTCACCAAAGCTCAGCTGTATGGAACACTGCTTAACTGAGTCATTTGTTGATTACTATTGAACACTCACCACTGACTCACCTGGCTGCATTCTCAAAAAACTTAGCTTTAGGGTGTGGTAAGTGGTTGGCTTTAAAAGTGTTAGAAAGGAGCGGTGTTACTTAGAGCATTAACATTTGAAATACCTCATTCCAAAGTCATCATACTGTATAATACTAATATTTTAGAATAGAGGCTAGGTTTCACACATACATATTCTATCTGCTTAAACAATTTCCCTTCAATTAGTTTAAAACATTTTATGATACTTACTGACCCTAATATAAATGGCATATGCTTTTTTGGTTTAAACCTTTTAAACCTTTGTTACTTCCAGTGTCATCGGAATAAAAACACACACACACACACAAACACAGTACTGTGCAAAAGTCTTAGGCACCCTATTTTTTTAGTACAAACTTTGTTATAGATTTTTATTTTATGACTTCTACATTACTGATTCAGTACAAAAACATTTTAGATTTCCAAACATTAGTTTTCCAGCACAAAATTAAATGTTACAGAAAAATGTTTGTATGTTAGTAAAGAAAGCAGCATATTACATAAGAGACACTTTTCAAACAAAAAAACATAATGAAGGCTGCTGGGTTTTGCTGCAAAAATAAGAAGCAAGTGCGACAGTCAAAGTCTCCAGAAGAACTGTGGCTGCTTCTGCAAGATGCTCAGTAACACTTACAGCTCATTTCCTTATAAAACTGCACAAATTTTACCTGAGACTACGAAGGATCATCACACCAAATATTGACTTTGTTTCATTTATTACTGTTTACTGCCCTTTATAGTATTTTTTTTATGTAGAAACATTTAATTTCATTATTTTTGAAGGCATCTTTGCTCTACAGCATTTCTTTGCATGTGCCTAAGACTTTTGCACAGTACTGTGTGTATGTATGTGTGTGTATATATATATATATATATATATATATATATATATATATATATATATATATATATATATATATATACACTTGCACAGTATTTACAGAAAGTATGCAGTGAGGCTCTAGTCTTCAAGTTGATTCACAATGATCCCAGACACATTTTGCTGTAGTTAAGCTACTAACACACCTATGCCAAGCAATCATTTAGTGATAAAAGTTATAAAATCCCTGCCTAACTGCATCACATGTGAAACTGTAGAGCAACAAAAATGTGTGGGGGAAAAGCACGTTACCTAAACCTAGGTTAAAGGCCTCTGCTTTAAAAGCATGTCTTGAAATATTTGCATGGAGCATTCTTATAATGCCTTTGTAAATTAAGGTATTTTCAAAGTAAGCATCTAGTATATGTTCTATGTGAGTTTTTGTGTTCTGTTCCTTAAAATGAACAGAAGTCTACGAAATCCTTATTAATCCTAATGAAAAACTTATTTTAAACCACTAGAGACTGTTTACAACATGCAGTTTATACAACTGCATTCACTGTATCTCTTTGTAGTGTAAAAGAATGAGAAATGCCAGAAAAATCTTTTCCCCCAGTTTCCCATAAACTCATTAGATGCAAGGCCTTTTGCTGTATGTCTTTGCACTTATTACAGTTAATTATTATTTATTTATTACTTGTTTATTATTATTAACATTTACAACCTGCTGTATTTAGATGATCTACTATGAATAAGTAGTAGTAGTAGATAGCATGAGCTTTTATCTACTTGACACTACTACTAATTAATAGCTCTTAGTAATATAAATATGTGCAACACTCAGAATAAAGACTTACCTTGTGGAACAAAATTCCAAAACTTAGCATGACCCAATAAGCCCAGTGTGGATTTGGTTTGTAAATGGGTACTATAGTCCTTCCAAAGAGCTATCCTCCATTTAGCCCGCCCCCCACCCCCACCCCCCCCAAAATCATATATATAATGTGCACTCATTTGCCAGTTTATTAGGTATACCTATCGTGTAGTTATACGCATTGGCCATTTTTTTTCCCCTTGGTCAAATTCATGTAGAAAATGTAACCAATTTCCAACCTAAGGTTTTATATATATATAGGTTATATATGTTAGCTTTATTCCATATAAATAAAAAAATAATATGAGTCAAATAAAAAATGCATCTAGTGCATTTTGAAATGATGTACTGTAAGAGCCTCAAACAAACATATGATGATAGGTGCATCTTTGAATAGCCCACATATACACTATATGGCCAAAAGTTTGTGGACACCTGAATATCACATCCATATGTGGGCCTTCTGCAAACTGTTGCAACAAAGTTGGAAGCAAACAGTTAATGTCTTTGTATGTAGCTTTTCAATTTCCCGTCACTGGAACTAAAAGGCCCAAACATGTTCCAGCATGATAATGCCCCTGTGTACCAAGATTGTGCCAAGGTTAGAGTCGAAGAACTCGAGTGGCCTGCACAGAACCCTGACCTCAACCACACTAAACACCTTTGGGAGAAACTGGAACACCAACTGCACCCCAGGCCTCCTTGCCCGACATTATTCCTTGACCTCTCTAATGCTCTTGTGGCTGATTGAGCACAAATCCCCACAGTCACGCTCCAAAATCTAGTGGAAAGCCTTCCCAGAAGAGTGGAGGTTATTGTAACAGCAAACGGAGGACTAAATCTGGAATGGGATGTGGGTGTGATGGTAAGGTGTCCACAAGGAGCTAAAAGGTACCTTTTGTATGGTTATTACTCACTTAAAGGACTAATAAACTGGTCAATATTTACAAATTATGTGCAAAATGATTACACAAAACCTGAATTACCTGTATTTTAATATGGTTTTTATTTTACTGTTATTGCTTTTTGCAGCTACTACTGAATTTACTATATTATGCTATAATTGACTAGATCGATATTGATTGTTATTGACTGACTGATCAAGCATTTTGAGGACTGCTCAATTTTACACACTCAAATTAAATGTGAATTTGATGAATAAGAAAACTGTTGGTAATAAGAGCAACTGTGCTTATCAACTACTGTGTTATAGTCAGTAGCCGTATACCTAAAAGGGCATCAGCATGGTAGGCATACTGTATGCTTCTAAAGTTGTACAAGTGAAAATTATATTCACATTTCAGATTTCTAAATTTTCATGCATGACAATCCAAGTAGATGAAATGGCCAGTGAGCGTAGGTACAAGGTAGATGTACCTAATAAACTGGCAACTGTGTGTATGATACATCAACTTAGTTATTTTTTCGTAGTTGGATTTGACACCACCACTAGTCTTTAGTCAGTGTTAAGAAAACTTATTCACTTGTTTATGCTATTTCACTTGTTTAACATAGTTTTGCTCACCTGCTAAATTTTCCCAGTCCTGTTCTACCTCAGATATGTCATTTGTTTGCTTGATGCATGGTTCTAAAATTTTTTTTTTATGTGTTTGTTTAGTAAATAAACACAGATTAGGAACTCACTTTTGTTTAATGCTCAGTCTTTACCAGTTAAGTGCACAAATTATGACCATGGATAATGTATGTCTAGATGTACCTGATTTAAGAGTTACCAAAATGAAAAAAAAAAACCCATAGTAGTAGGTTAATAGTTGTCAAACCATGTTTTTTATCTATTGAAACATTAATGTGACAGGAAATTTGTCCTGGAGAGGACGACTTAGAGTCTTAGAGAAGGCTAAAAACTTCCTACAAATTTAATAATTAGCTGTCAACAATTAATCTTACACATCTTTAATCTTTTAAGCCTGATTTATGCTTCTGTCCACAAGTAAATAAAAGGGGGAGTACAAACACAGCAAACAGTGAAAAACATATGGTACATTTTCAGTATAGCCCTTTTACAAATTGCTTGTCTAATGTTCCTTGTAGAAACTGTGAAATGGTTCCACAGGACAGACATTTTCACTGATGCTTAAGCTTTTTCTCAGTGTTTGTTCTCATTTGCTCAAAAATAAAAAATGCAACCCTAATAAATCTAGTTAACTGATGCAAAATATATACTTATGTTAGCCAAGTGGAACACACATTGACATTTTATCCAGATTTCTCTTCTGGCATATTTTTGAGTGGTACCAGTGTACTCTGATGTTGAAATGCAGAGCTCCTGCACAGACTGCAGAAAGATTGACAGGTCTGCTCCTGGGAAAGGACCTCAAAGAGGACAGGGCATGGTTGTTCGCTCTAAAGTTCCAAAGTGTCCAAACTGGCCACCCACCTCTGCAGTGACTTTCTCTGTGGCCTTATACATAAAAGTATTTACTATGTGGACCTATTAATATGTTTATCTGATAGTGTTCAAAAGCAGGGTTAAAGCAGCATTTGTCAGCATTAGCAACAGTGCTATTTCTTACGGAGTTAATGTTTAGAAACTTTTTGTAGAGTATCTTGTACATATTTAAAGTAGAGTTCCCATTAAAGTTTTTAAAAATAGTAGTATGGGACAAGTACAGAACCCTTTAAAAGGCCAAGGACTCACTTATTCTATTTACTCTGATTTCCTGATTTGTTTTCTCATTATCTCAACTGCTGTTTTCCTAAGCTGGTGCAATAATTGTTTGGAGATTTCTGAACTTTGTTTTCCCCAAGATAACGACATAATTAAATTGAGATCTCGAAAAACAAAGCATTCCAAAGCACAGCAGCCTATTGGGATTTACCAATATATGATGCTTAATATGCCATATGTCCAAACCCTAGTTGTAAGGGTTATTACAACATTCAGGAACGTTTACTTCATTTTAGAAAGTAAGTTGGCAGTGTGGCAGTAATGAGGAAGGTGATTATGGTGGAGGTGATATGGTTGACTAGGGTCACATAATACGAGTGTTTAACATAGCTTATCATGTAGATCATTATTTCACTTCTTTCTCACAATAACTAAAGTTATAGAGTTTTAAATGGTTTTGAACACTTAATCCGTTATACTTATAAAAACAGGTAATGAGCAGTTGCCAGATCCTATCAAATGTTTCCATCTACATTGCATTTCATTCTACATGTAAGTTCTGACACTCAGGCTTTCTCAGGAATTAAAAAAGCAGTTTTTTTCCTTCCACAACGATAGAACAATTTACTTAGCTACTGCCATCCCATATTCAATGGTTATCTGAATGGTGTATTTATGGGGTTTTAAAGAACCTAACCAGCCCCATATTCATTTATTTATATTGAAGAGTTTGCTACCCAGTAATAATGATGTTAGGCAGTCCTAGAATATGCAACATACTTTAAAGCACAAATACTTCCATTTATGTAGCATTTCTGAATCCACAGGGAACAGATCAGTATTAAGCTGGTCATATACGTCTACAATAGTGCTAGTATCAGTTGGAACACTTCACCACAGAGCACTGCAGTGCTTCTCAACCTTTGAACATATATGTGTGTGTGTGTATGTATATATATATATAAAAACACAGTCCCCTCCAAAAGTATCCAAAAGCCTTTACATCACTGTGGTAATCTTGGATCCAGAACTTTTGTGGCTCATCTCTGTATTTCTTTGTGAAACCCAATCTGGTCTTCCGCTTCTTATTGCTGATGAGTGGTTTGCGTCTTGTGGTTTGGCCTCTATATTTCTGCTCTCAAAGTCTTCTTCAATCGGTAGATTGTGACACTTTCACCCCTGCCCTGTGGAGGTTGTTGGTGACATCACTGACTGTTGTTTTTGGGTTTTCTTCACATCTCACACATTGTTTCTCACGTCATCTGCTGCTGTTTTCCTTGGCCGATCTGTTCAATGTCTGGTTGTTAGTACACCAGTGGTTTCTTTCTTTTTCAGAACATTCTAAATTGTTGTATTGGCTATGCCCAATGCTTGTGCAATGGCTCTCCCTCTTTTCTCAGCTTCAAAATGGCTCCCTTTTATCCCATATGCTAGAAGTCACACAGTTGATCGATGTCAAACTAAAGTTTAAAAAAAAAAAAAAAAAGTGTTCGTTGAGAAAGACAGATAGCTCAACACAAGAAAACATTTCATTGCTAAGAAAAATGACACAGTATTCTTGGTTTTACAATGACAAAAAATTGAAACTTGGGCGTTACTAACAACACTCTCTCCAGTAACAAATGTTTTACTCCCCAAACCAGAAGCACCCTCTCCACTTGGATCAGCAGCTGATGACGAGTCAGTGACTGACAATGCACCTACTTTTATTTTTTCTATAAAGATAATAACCACTATTTTTTTCATGAAGCCTAGGTTGCTACTTAATGCAATAGCATTTTTTTTTTATTGAATTAAAATATAATAGTTGATGTAATAATCTGTAGTTGATGTAATTATCCTGCTGGGGCTATGTGTTGTGGGGTTGGGCCCCAAAAAAAGTGAAATAAAAGTAAGTAAGTAAGTAAGTAAGTAAGTAAATAAATAAATATATAAATAAACAAACAAATAAATATATAAATAAAAATGCAAAAGCAAATTAACCCATTAATGTCTAAATTAAATTTAGATAAAATAAAAAGTGATAACATTTTGTGTGTGTGTGTACATTCAAAATAAATTTGGATTTTCTATTGTTTTGGTTAGGTTCAATAGTCTCATATGACTAATTTTAATATAAGGAAAACTCACTTTCTGAAAAAAAAAAAATTCCAAATTACAAGCTAAGAGAGCATATGGACCAAAGGAAATGTAAAGCTTCACACATGGACATTAATGGGTTAATAAAAGATACGTGACAAACGGTGTGTTGTTGATGTACACAGACTTCACTGAGTTATACATAGCTTTGTACGTATATGATTGACAGGTAACTCAGAAACCAGCAGTGACTGCAGCCAGAAAAGCCAGAAGCAAAATATCCCAGGCACTATTAAGAGAAAGAGAAAGGGGTATTGTTGAAAACCTGAATAGCACTTCTGGATTCTCAAAAAAAAAAAAAAAAAAAACAGTGTGAAGAGTTCATACAAAGAAGCAGCTTCATAACCTGCAAATGGAGGTTGAAAACCATCATATACAATTACTGAGAGAAGAGCAGCAAGAACAATTCATGAAATTGAATTGAATTCATGAATCAACTGGTAAATGTCATAGTTCCACCACCACATCAGCCACCTCAGCCTACCTGGTACCATTTTATGCAATTCAAATTTTAAACACCTCAACTTCAATTCCACCATCACAGACACCTGCCTCAAAAAACAAACATTCATTTCACGTTTTCATTTACTCATCCTGTTATTTTTAAAATATTGCTAATACAGTCTCCTCCTCCCATGGCTTGCTTTTCTCCCATAGACAGCTCTCTGGTCTTCATGTTGGTTTATCCTTTTTAACATCAAATGCAGTCTTCACAGCATGGCTCAAACCAAGAGAAAACATTCAGAGCTATTAATTGTTTTAACAAGTCAATCTTACAGGGCATATGTGCAACAAGAAACACTTCTCAGTCACATGTTCCAATTTTAGATCACTTAAAAAAAATATTAAAGTTGTTTAACACATCTAGATGTAAATATCAGGAAATTCTGATCTACCATCTCATATTCATCTTTTGATCTCAAACTCAATGTCTTCAGAGTATAGCAAAAACAATAGAACTGGTCTTGCTGTTCCAATACTTTTGGAGAAGAGTGTATGTAGCTAAATTGTGAGTCTTCGTTCAGACCTAAAGCAACGGTATGAACAATGTGAATTTTTGTTGAGAAAGTTTTATTTACAAAAAGTTGGGATTTACAGTAAATATTACTGATTACCATGTGAACATAAGAACTGTGTAAACAGTATGGAAGTGTGTTTTACAAGACGTGTACTCCATACAAATATATGATTGATAATCTAGAAATAAGTTTGAAGGCTAAAGGCTAAAATGAGGCATAAAGGTACAGGTTCACCCAACTAGCAATGAGACACAGTTTCCCAATTTTAGGCTCACACATGTAAAATACTGCTTTAAAAAACTAAAATAACTATTAATATGTTTCCCTGATGAAAAACTCAGGAAAAAACCTGCTGCATGACCTAAAAATATGAACACAGTGCTTTCCTAATGGTGTTGCTGGGGTCTGTAGGTTTAAAGTTGCCTCGTCAGTGACAGGGGAGCCCCAGCACAATTGTAATATGCTTGTTTCTTAAATGCACACGTGCAATGGTCATTTCTTTATGTGCATATTATGTGCAAGTGCGTAATTTCTATGTACCCATCTGAAAAAATAGTGGGATTTGTCCACTCTTGCTGGAGATATTTGTGAAAACCCATTTTGTGCCAAACAGGTTTAAAAAAATAACAATACTAAAAATAATAATAATAATAAAAAACAAACTAGAAGTATTATACTAATGTTATTTTTTCCTTACATGATCAAATACTGAAAACATTTTAATTATGATTAAACTACTGCAACAGTATTCCATACAATAGTATTCATGGTTATAACAAAAAGCTAAATGGAAAAAAATGAAATACATGTTTAAATGGTGATTGTTCTGTATGCACTTAACATAACAGACATCTGATGATCGTTGTAATTACTTAATATTTTCCAAGCTACTCTCAAAGGTACATCACACATAGTAAGGAATGTATGACAGTTTAACATTGTTTTTTTCCCCCTGATGTAAATGTACATTTAGTGTTGAGTGGTGTTACATTTGACCCACGCAATGTTACAATTGTGAAAGTGGTTTCAATGCACATTTACAGTACTCTCTGATGATATGTCATATCATTAAAAAAAAAAACATGTACTTGATGTTATGGGCAAAGTCTGTAATTTAAACTATTTTTGAGAAATTTCACTCAAATATTACAGTTGCACCAGCTCTGCCCTTTTTAGCTAAATTTAACATTTCATAGGCAAGCCAAGATCCACACAAAAATCATCCACCTTCAACTGTAATAAAAATTTGTAATAAAATGTTATTTCTGTTAACAATTGGTGTTAATTGTTACATAATATTTTAGGGAATGACTGGAAAAGAACTTTAGGTATAAAACAGATTACACTATTTCGTTATTTCCTGAGATGTCAAGTCATCTCAGAAAAGGAGTATTGTCTTATGTGAAGATCTTTAGAAAATTATTCTGACATTTCTGGGAAACATTTATCATGGTGTACTAATAAATTATGACCAGAAGGAAGAGAAAATAAAATATGTGAAGATGTGTGTTTTTGAGTCTTCATGTTAATTCAGTTTTACTTTTATATGGCTTTTGACTAGACACAAAGTAGTCACAAAGCAGGTTTACAGAAATCCAGATGTAGATCTAGATTCCACACCAGAGGCCACAGAGGCAAGGAAAAACTTCCTGAGTAGACATTTGTACATGCTCATATACCCATCTTGCATTATAAGACGTTTATGAGACAATTCAAATTTATTCTGTTTTTAAATACAGAGTCTTTGGATACATTTCTACAGCAAAGGGAAGTCTTTAAGGTTGTCAGGTCCATATCTTGATCTCCCCTCCCCAGTCACATGTGGCAACCATACCAGGTATTACAGGGTGATAAGACACACACACACAGGCCTGCTGATGAGCATGGAGTGTGAGCAAGCTCCTTGCACTCTGAAACTCATAGAAGTGCACAGAGCCTGTAGAACTACCTGTCGCCAGTACGGTTCCATCTGAAGACCACTCGCATTGCACTGCATAACCTTCCACCTAAACATAAAAGGTTAACATGCTTAAAAACAGATACAGACAAAATGAGTGTCACATCTCTAATTTTGTTGTGTGAACTATTGTTGATTTCGATTTGAATAACTGATATTAATAGAAAGAATAGCAAATACTGAGAAAGGAAACACTGCAAGAAATGACATGTATGGTATTAATCAAATGGTAAATCAGTACACTCAGATCTGATGCAAGCACAGAACTTAGTAACCTTGTGCCCTTCATATCGCTTCCTCTTGTTCATCCGGTATGGCTTCTGGGCTGAGAAGAGTGCTATGTAATTTCCATTGGTCTGAGCAACAAAGGAGTCCTCCTGTGGGTGCATGGCCAGGCTGGGACAGGTGTATCTCTCCTGCACCATAAGCAAAAGGAATATGCCATTCCAACTCAGTTTTTCACAACTTCACACATTCTTTTCAGGAGGTCAATTAGGACATCTATTCTGTTCAAAACAGAGGTCATTTTAAAACAATTTATTAAAGGCATTTATTTCGGCTTTAATTCACTATATCAGAATTCCAGTGCGTCAAAAGTTTACATAGACATTGCATCATTCAGAAAAAGGGTGGAAATTAACTCCAAGAGATGAACAAACTTTGATCTGAAATTTTAATGGAACCCCAAGACAACAACAAAGGAACTGGTGAAGGAGTAGGCATCAGGTACCAAAGTATGTACATCCACCACTGGCCTGAAAGGCTGTCACACTAGATAGAAGCCCCTACCCCAAGACCGGCACAAAAAAGCCAGACTGAAGTTTGCATGTGGTCACTAGGATCTTTAGCCTTTTGGAGGAATGTTCTCTGGTAAGATTAAAAAAAATTAACTGATTGGCCATAATAATCAGTGCTATGTATGAAGAAAAAAGTAAAGAACACCATCCCAGCTGTGAAGCATGGGGGTGGCAGCATCACGTTGTGGAGGTGTTTTGCTGGAAAAGGGACTGGTGAACATCAGAAAATAGACAGCATAATGAGGAAGGATTATCTAAAAATACTGAAGCAAAAATATGATTGCGGAGGAAGCCACCAGGATGTTCCATGTCCATTGTTAAAAGTGCTATATAAGTAAAATTGAATTAGCAAAAGCAGTAGTGGAAACCAGGCTCTTGCCGGCAGTCTTGGGGACACGAGCAGCTCTCTATAGCCTAATTGCTGCTCAAACACACCCACTTCAATTAAGTTGGGCCTGTTAATTAGCTGATTAATTGGATAAGGTGTGTTGGGAGCAGAGAAAACATTAATATGTGTAGTACAGGATGTACTCATTTTCTGGGCTTCCTATTATGCTTTATCGGTTGAGGATAGATGTGAGGACAGAGTTTTTAACTAGTGAGCAGTTTAGGCTTCAGGGTTTGAGGCAGACTTGACTCCAGCCAGGCTCAAAATCTGGCAGCCAAAGAAGAAATTGACCCTTTAGGGAGAACGAGAGATAAGTGTCGCTCTACCGAGCAGAGAGGAAAAAAATACAAGTTGCAAGTTTGCAGAGATAGTGTAGCACCTCCCGCCTGATTTGCAACAGCGCAAGCACAGAGAATGATGCATCAGCAGAATCAGCACTAGACACTGCGTTAATCATGTATTTATTTCTAGAGCACTGATCAATCTACACACATTTGCTTTCTGTTAAATGACGTATATACATTCCAACTCTGGTGTAGATGTAAGCAAGTGGAACTAGGTGCAAAAACAGCATAATTAATTCATGTAAAATTGATGGAAAAGGGTAAATTATTGTTTAGTCATTGTTTAGTTTTCCTCATTGACGAAAAGGTTTGTTGAACATTTTTCATTTTAGTTTCTGTCAACCAATAACACTGCACTTGAAATGAAATCGTTTCTGAGGCTGCAAAAAACAATAGATTGTATTAGAATAATGTATAATGGGGAGTTTCTTACGTGGAATATCTGGTTGGAGATTTTGGCAGTAGTCACAAAGTCCCAGGCAATGAGAGTGCGATCTGCAGAGTCTCGACTGACAACATCACTGCTGGTCACAAATTCTTTCCCATCACCCAGAAACAGGATGTCCAATGTCTGCTGAATCCCAGCCTTGTAGACTCTGACCATCTGAAAAATGAAGACGGGAAATATACCGCATTTGATTAAAAAGATACATCATCTTTTAATTGTTTCATGGTTTAAGATACATCTATTAGATATGGATTCTTAATTGACTTCCTAGTATGCCTGCTTTGAAGCATACTGGACACTTCTTGATTCATTTCAAGATTATTTATGTTCTTACGTTTGTGTATGTGTGCTGTCCTCTTTAATTCAGACCACAAGTTTTTGATAGGGTTCAAATCTGGAAAGTGAGATGGCCGTTGCCAAACAAACTTTTTTCCCCGCAACTATTAGTGTGTTCATTTGGATGCATGCTACATGGGGGATTTGTGGTCATAATCTTGTTAAACAATTCTTAAGCTTAACCTTCTGGCAGAAGCACCCAGGGATCTCATTTATCAACCATTTATATGTGCATGCATAGTTTTGTGAGTAAACCATGCATACACACATTTACATGCATTGAACATTATTTATCGATTTGTTCTTATGCATGACCATGCATATGCAGGAACCCATAGTAGCAGATTGCAAGTAAACCGATAATGAGGATCAATTTACTGAGTAATTACTGATTTTGGTGCTTACAAAATGCAGAGACGTGGCACAGATGAAATGTAAAGTAAAATTGTATAAAAGGCAATCTAAAGATTGATTGGGATAATGACTTGCTTGAAGATTTGCCACGCACATCTTTGCACACCGAACGTGTGTATAAGGAGCGCAGAAGAGTGACGAGTGGATCATCAGTCGATTTCATTTATCCAGTGCAGTTTTAGTTGATATGAGCCATAGACACATTTCAACAAGTAATTGCAGACTGGTCTGGCATTTTTCCAACCAACAATGGGCTGAATAAAGACATGTCTTACATGCATTCATATTACGCCATGCTGCAATACTAAATTTCTAAATATGGCAACAGAAAAGGCAACAATAATGAGTGACTTTCACACCATCGCAGGTTTTCTAAATGTAATTGGGGCAATAGAATTGACGCATACAGTATGTAGCCATAAAATCTCATTTATTTCTTAGGTCAACCACTACTATTAAAAAATTCTTATTAAATTGTATCTTTAAAACATTACATTTAAAAAAACAAAAAAAACAAAATCAAACTTACCTTGCAGGTTCGGGAATCCCATGCCTTGACCTCAGAACTGAAACCCCCACACAGAAAAACAGTAGGATCCGAGGGCTGAAAGGCAAGACAAGTGACCTTGAATTGGTTGTCCACCCTGGCAACCACCTGACCTAAAAACAGAAATAAAAAAAAAAAATTGCAACTGGCAAAATTACTATGCCATGTCTGACTACACTATTATACATGCAATCAAACTGAAAGCCAGGAAGAGCAGTGAACTATCCTCTTTATTTTGACCCCGAAACAAATTGCTTTAAACCAATGACATCCAAATCAAACTGAAATATATTACGCATATTTAATTAGGTTAGTTTCATACCTACATTGATCAAAAGTAGTTATTCTTATTACTAACAGTAATATGTTAATATGTTGAATAATATGTTCACCTGATATAGACAAACAAGGCATATGACTTACTGATGAACTGAAATTAAAACTGGAATTAGAAACTCAGAACACAGGAGGTTGAAGCCTTAAACCAAATTATTATTTATTTTTTTTAAATGAGCATTCATGAACCGATTTCTTGTTTGGCATTGAATGGAATTGAATATACAGAACCTTCAACCCCTTTTATGATTCTGTATTTTGTAGTGTTACATTCTGGAACGGAAATGGACTTCACTGGGATTATATTTCATGAACATACTCCAAAATGACCAATCATTTTTAAGTGGATATAAAAACTATATCTATGATGCCTGATTTTTTTGCACTGATTAAAAATGCGATGCATCATTTCTGTAAATAAAATACAATTATCAAATAAATTAGTTTGTTATTAATTACATATTTTGTTCATACTAATTTTATTTTATTTTGAATAGGTAAATAACTGTTGAGTCCACAAAAACAGCTATTTAACACAGAAGATTATAGTATAGTGGTCGTCATCTTCACAAAGAAAAAGGGTACTAAACTGTAAGGGATTGCTGGCACAATTTTCCTTTTTGTTGTGGTCCTTCAGGCAGGTATTTCTTAACAAAATATCCTACAGTAATCACCACCTGTTCACTGCAAAACTGCATGCATCTTGTTTATAGCCCATAACTTCTTTTCATAAGCTACTTAGTATTCAGTAATTAGGCTACTTTTCATTGATCCAGACATACAGCAGGTTAAACAAAATACAGAAATATACTTTTTAAATAAAGTCAACTTAAACTTTACTTAAGTACTTGATATTTAATTTATTAAGTTTCATGTTGTCCGTTCATGGCATCATGTTGTCCTGATAAAAGTGATAAATGTGGACCAGAACTGGGATATTGCAGATTTCACTAAATTATCATACCATATATATCTCTTGAACCATTTTTATGTTAACTCACTTATGTTAATTGTATTACTAAAATTGAAAAATGTGACTGATTACTTATCAGTCAGGTTTCGGGTACAAATGGTCTCACCCACAACAAGTGTAGTTTAGAAAATACACCACATCTTCCATAAAGTGACATGATGCTGATCTTTTCCTAGGAATTTTCACAGCAAGCAATCTGTGATCTAACAGTACAAGAAGGCCGTGCTATTAGTGGTTTAGTTTATATGGCATCATTCTCTCAAGTCTCAAGTTAGACACTGTTTGCACCTAAAAAGTTTTCATTTCATTACACGAATGAAAGCAAATAAAAGTGGGCTCATCGTAAAGTGGCTGGTGATTCAATATAGTATGGGAAATGGTAATAGTCCGGTTATACAGTCCCCTCTCAAAGTATTGGAACAGCAAGGCCAATCCTTTTGGTTTTTGTTATAATACCGAAGACATTTGGGTTTGAGATCAAAAGATGAATATGAGCCCATAGATCACAATTTCCACTTTCATTTCCTGATATTTACATCTATATGTGTTAAATAACATCCATCACTCCTTCATGTCCGGGACGACTTGAACATAAACAGTGGGTTCTGCTTTGGTGACCTGAAGGTTGCGAGTTCAACTCCCAGAACTCAACCATTGCTGAGTACTTAATTTTAAGCCTCAAGTGCCCATACCTGTGCTTCTATTGGATTTTTCTTCCCAAGTAAGCCTCTTTGGGTACAATTGCAAATGTAATTGCAAAGACTAGAAGTATACTAGCTAATATTTTATGGGTTTCTTCTTTTAATACATTAGAAAAGCCCTGATAGGAAAGTCCATGATTACATTCAAGAGTGAATTTTACATGCAATTTTCAGTGATTCTAGAAAATGTCAAAATGTCAGAGCAGTAGCTCTGATAGCACGGAGATAGATGGTTCAAATTACTTACTCGTCTCCAAATCTGTCACAGAGGTTGTGTTGTCAAAGGAGCCAGAAAGGAGGCGTCGTCCACAAGGCAGCCAACATGCATCTCGTACAGCCCCGTAGTGGGTGGAGTAAGTCTGAAGGCACCGCCCACTGCCTGCACCATCCCAAACCTTCAACCACAGAGACATTATGGTTAATAGCCACATTCGACATGTTACAATAATGAGATCTTGGTTTTTGAGTGATAAATAGATTGACTTCCTCCTGTTTTATACTACATTTGTCCATGTGCTCAACCGATTGACTTTGTACTCCTAGATTCTGATTTTATCCAGTGTTGTTTTGAAACAGGATATTTGATAGCCAGGATGTTATCTGACTAGTGCAACATCACAGCTGTTAATTGCTACAAGTGACACTTTTGTTGAAGGCATTTCCTCACAGTCTGCAATGAATCAACATATTGAACCACCCAGCCCATTTCACACCAAAATGTTTTCATCTCTACCCAATATAACTGCTTGGCTTCAACCAGTCATCAGAGTAGACCAGATGTGAACTGAACACTCTGTTCTCTCTCTCACCCACAGCCAATGAAGTTTTGCAAATACACCACATCTTCCATAAAGTGACATGTTGCTAATCTTTCCCTAGGAATTTTCACAGCAAGAAATCTGTGATCTAACAGCACAAGAAGGCCCTGCTATTAGTGGTTTAGTTTATATGGCATCATTCTCTGTCTCAAGTTAGACAGTTTGCACCTAAAAAGTTTTCATTTCATTACACGAATGAGAGCAAATAAAAGTGGGCTCATCATAAAGTGGCTGATGAGTGTATATACTCACAAAATTCATACTATATTCAGGGTAAATTCAATATTGTATGGGAAATGGTAATAGTCTGGTTATACAGTCCCCTCCAAAAGTATTGGAATGGCAAGGCCAATCCTTTTGTTTTTGTTATACACTGAAGACATTTGGATTTGACATCAAAAGATGAATATGAGACCGCAGATCAGAATTTCCACTTTCATTTCCTGATATTTACATCTATGTGTGTTAAATAATACTGACTTCAGTGTACAGCAAAAACAAAAGAATTGGCCTTGCTGTTCCAATACTTTTGGAGGGGACTGTATGTTCCAGAGCTATGGCTGTGAAACATTCACGCTATGTCCAGTACATTTATAACACTATTACATCCCATCTGGACCAATTAGTATACTCAGATCAGACATCTAATGCATCTCCCTGCACAGCTTCAACACAAATCCTGCTTGACACAGAAAGACTTGACTGATACCGAATGCATGCTGACTGCTGGGTCACTGAGATGATTGAACAGAGCAGGCTGCTGTGCTGTGGGGCATTTTCTCCTGGGTTTTCATCAAATCCAGCCTGTGGCTGTACTATAATAGTCCTAAACAGTCCAACAGTCATAGCATGCCTTATTCAGATTAATGATGGTGAACTGTTTTGTTATATTTTCAGCGGTCTAATTAAGAACTAAATTTGCATCAGTAAAATTTATACAGATCTCACCTAATATTTCGCACAGTGAAATTTCAACAACAACAATGCAGCCATGTTTTCCTCCTGTCAACAGGCTGCACTGACACACTGGAACATCTCACTATACACCATAAATCATTTTGCTCTCTGTCAGAATTCTCATCCATTATTCTTACTTGGAAAACAGAAGTGCTGTAGAGCAGCAGCTGACTGATCAATTTATGCAACTATAATGAACGAATGTTATGTGTTCATTCAGAACAGACTTTAATACAAAACTAACCATATATTGGAGTGTTAGTTCATTCATTCTTTCATATTTAGGTTCATTTTCATTTGATAATACTCCAGAAAAATGAGAAATGGGATTCAGGTGAAAGGTTACCATTTCTTCTTTCAGCAGCTGCGCTGCTACAGTGATGACATAATCCTGTGTATGTAATAAATTTGTAAAAGTTGCAATCGCTCCCCATTCTGTTGACTGACTATTCTGAGGATTTGGAATTGTATTAATTTTTTTTGGAATGTTTATTGTGATTAGTGCAAATCCGGGCTTCCCGAGTAGCACAGTAGAAAAGTGATCGTGGCTGGGAGTCCAAGAGAACAAAATTGTCTGTGATCTCTGATTGTGAGGGATGAATTTTTACTCTCTCTCCTGTCAACAGAGCAACACTAACCAAACCTCAGCTCATGTATGTGGAATAGGGCAGTTAGTGGTTTTCCTCAGAGTGTGTTCAGCTGTTCTTTGATGTAGCATGAGCAGCTGGTCAAAAAGATGGGGTTCATATATCTCGGAGGAAGCACATGCTAGCCTTCACCTGCTAGCTTTAGTGTGATGGGGGAGCTAGCTGTTGGTGGGAATTGGCAAATGACCTTTTTTTTTTCTCCTTCGGCTGTTACCATTAGGGGTTGCCATGGCGGATCATTGATCTGCATATTTGATTTGGCACAGATTTTATGCCGGATGCCCTTCCTGATGCAGCCCTCCCCAATTTTTTCTGGGCTTGGGACCGGCACTGGAATTGCACTGTTTTGTGCAACCCCAGTGGCTGGGGTTGGTTTGGAGGGTGAGAGCGCGGTGAGAGCACCAAAGCCTAACCACTAATCCTCCAGTGACCCAATGGCAAATGACCATAATGGGGAAAAACAGAGTATTAAAATCATTGCAAACCATTTGATCCATCTCATTTTCTCAGTGGAACAGTTACTCTTTGGGCTGAAACTGTTCAGCAAAACAATGGGTAAAAAAAGGCTCTGGAGATCAGATCTCTAACCTGACACTCATAAAGAATAAACACTATAAGGCCAAAAGTGTGTGGACACTTGACCATTACACCCACATGTGGGCCTTCCCCAAACTGTTGCTACAAAGTTGGTAGCACACAACAAGAGGTCTTTGTATGCTGTAGCATTACAATACCCATGTTCCAGCATGACAATGCCCCTGTGTACAAAGCAAGCTCCATGAAGATATGATTTGCCAACGCTGGTGTGGAAGAAATCAAGTGGGGAATGGGGAAAATCCATGTTTATAGTAGCCTTATTTCCAGTTCCAAATAACTTCATAAGCATGTCTCACATTTTGGATTTAATGTGGACTGAAGAAAATGTTACAGCAATTTTGAAATGAAAAAGAACTGTCCACGTGGCCATAGCTGTTAAATTACTGATATAGTTTCTCTGTATTTGAGAAGTCTAATGTGAAATACACAAAAGAGATATTATTTCTTTCAAAATCTAATTAAAACATGAGCTAAACAGGAGACTTTCAAGTGTGTTTATCTGCAGTCCAACAAAGCCCAGCAACTAAACCACCCAAGAGCGAAGTAAGGGGCCAATTTTCCCCTGCCAGTCCTTTGCAGGGTGCATGCCCGCGGGGCCGTACTGTCGGTTGTAGAGGCCTATCTAATGATGTGCACTCATTTAACAAGCAGAATGCAGCTCTGACGCTCCCTAAGAGACTGATCCATTTCCCCTGAATTTCATTATTGAACACTGCACAGCACAGGCACAACACTACAGAGTGTGGCAAGCCTCAAGAATGACAGAAACAAATGAGACCTCAATGGAATCTGAGACATAAAATAAACAAAAATGATCCTCACACAATAAGCACTCAGATGTCAATAATTTGTATCTAAGATTGCTACAGTTAGAAGAACTTAGACCAGCTTCTGACTTCAATCAGAAAAAAAACATCAGTGTCTTAGAAACCTTTGTGTACTGTTCTTCATTTTCTACCTCTGTGAAAGTGGTGGTCTGTAAAGTAACATAACAGTACTTTTCCAAGATCAACTTCATCTTCCTCACCCTAAATTGGCTGTGGCTCAAACCAAGCCATGAAATTGCACTGGAGGAACACTGCCCTTCAGCGACAAGCATAAAGTATTGCTTTAAAAACTGTGGACTCCAAAACCATATTCAGATGTGGTCTCTGAAAAGCCTTTTGCAAGACCAAGACAACCAAGACAGCCTGAAACCAAGACAAACCTTAGGAGAACATCCAAATGAAGAACTGTCCTCTCGTTTCTAATGTTCTCCTTCTGTGGTCTCATAAGGAAGTCTTGGGTATATTACACTCTCTTTCATCATCTTGCTAATGTGTTTGAAGTAGCTGAAAGTAAATTGGTATTTTTGTTATAAATTATGAAGGAACCTCTGTAACCATGGTAATTATAATGCTGCAATTCCTGTTTCTAATGATAGAATTCATTACGACATACAGCACCTTGTTAAAGGAAATGCATAAAAGAAGCTCCCTATTCCTCATCAGTGTGAGATGAGTTCTCTTACGTTATATCCAACTCATACAAACCTTGACTTGGTAATTTAGAACTAATCTAATTGCACATAACATCCTCTTCCTGAAATTACTTCAAAACAACCAATTAAATTGCATTGGAGAAGCACTGACATTCAGTGGCAAATACAGAATGGTAAAATACTACTTCAATGTCATATTTAGTCTGTATTGTGTGCACACACAGTGTTAAATTCATTAGTGGGAAACGTGGGATCATTCATTTAGAATTAACCAGACTGCACGACTAATCAGTATAGATCAGAGATGAAATGAGTAAAGAGGAAAAAACTGGATGAGTTGCACCGACTGTAAATGAACCCGCACCCCACCAGTGCCTTGCACATAAATCACACCATCTGCTCTGCTCATTCTCAGCCAGCTGTCTGAACATGTGCGCTTTGGGAGTAATATTAATGCTCCTGCACAAGCCGAAAAAGCCGCACATGAATATTTTGAGTTGTAATTCCGCAAAAAGGTCACGTAGCAGCACGGCTTCTTCTAAATCACAAAAGGATGCAGTGCAGGCCAGATAGTAGATACGCAGTCACGGGAACCTGTATCACTCACATGTCCTTCCTGAAAAGCAGGAGTAACACTCTACAAACAAGCCTCACACTCCAGGGGCCTCATTTATAAATAAACAGGGTGCACTGATGTCCCGTCCCAACTGATGCTATAAATGTATTAGTAGCGGTCTATCTGCTGAGGAAATCAGTCTGTTCCTTGAAATACACTTTCTACGTGGCACCGTGCATGACATGCCGATTCTGTTAATCTTTTATTCTTTTATGGGGTTTGAGACTAACCACAAATGTTTTGTTTGTATTTAACAGCAATTACATTTAATTAAAAAGCAGTAATGAAGTTCAATAATTCAACTTATTAGTGGTCCAAATGAAGTCCTACATAAAGCTTTTTTTTAAGCTAATGTTTTCTACAAGTGGCTTTGTTTTCACCCCCTAGGCTCTTTGCGTAGCCTACGCATGGGCAAAGCTGTGTGTAAATATACACACAAACTAAGCAAACTTGCATTCCGATAAATCCCACATAAATGAGGGGTCAGGGGGTGGAAGCGTTTTTTTCGGTCCTGATATAGATTCTTTGACAGTGATGGATGGTTGCAGAATGTTGAAATTAGGTCATATTGAAGGAATTCGCTGAACAAGCTACCGGAAAAATCCTACCTTCCTGGCTATATACACACACTCACTTGCATCAACATAGTAGAAAAGAAAATCATACATCAGTGAGACAAACACATTATAGCAGCAAGAGTCGGTTTTAAAAAAAATAACATTTTCAATACAATGCCAGTATTAAAGCTTTGAGTATTAGCCAAAATCCAATACTAATCCTCTGCTCGATGGCAAGTTCCTTAAAATGTCAGAGGCATGATGATGGCAGACCATAAGCTGTGTGCTGTTTTCATGTAGTGTATGTTGAACTTCTACCAAAAAATTAAAAATGCTATTGTAAGGTTTTACATGGAAACCAGAGAGAGAAAAATATCCACAAATGGATGTTATTAGTGCCTAGACTTAAAATGATTTACAAAAAGAAGGTTCATAGAAGCCTAGAACCCAAGCCTCACTGGTGCAAGGTCACACTCTCACCTTAAAGGTCTTGTCCATGGAGGCTGAGAGCAGCAGGTGGCTGAGATGCGGCACTGGGCACCACTGCACGGTGTTTACTGGACCATGATGAGCCTGAAGCTGAAGCTGAACACGTTTAGGCAGCTCAGCTCTCACCACTTTCCTGCCAAGGAACGGCTGCACTCTCTCCGACACTTCTGAGAGAAGGCGCAGGTTTTTAGCCTGCAGGTCAGGTGAGTTTTCTGTGGGCACCAGTGCTGCTGACTCGGGCTGCGTGATCATCCTCTGCCTCTTTGACACATATGGTCTGAGTCCACCCGGAGTGGCTTGGGGTCTTTTTGAACACACAGAAGTTTGTACTACAGGACATGCTAACTCAGGCCACTTTGAACCTGATGGGGTTTTATACGCTTCTGATGTTGACTTTTGGTGATGGAGATCTGAATCTGGCCTCTTTACATGTAATGGAAAGCTTTGAATTGTTTTTTCAGACTCAGCTGAACTGACACTCTTTCCTGGAAGGGTCTCCTCTGGTTCTAAACTGTCCTCACTGTCACAGTCATAATCCACCAATGAATTCATGGTGTGATGCTTTATGAAATACAGACAGTTTAGACAAACAAAGGCTGTGCAGGTAGAGGTTTCGATTCTGCACAGAGAATGTCGCCATCTGTTGGCGAGGCTGTGAAATAACACTCCTGTTTCATTTCATCCAATGCTGCGTTCACGACAGCTGGGAACTCGGAATGTTCCAAGTCGGAAATAAATGAATACTCACTGGAAGCTGTCTACAAAAACTGGAAATAAAGAGTTGTTTGGTTAGTGTTTAATTTATTTGCAAAGTAAATGTGATAATTCACTGTTAATAGCGCCGAAAATTACAGCAGTTTGATAAAAACAAAAAATCTTCCAGAAAACGAATTAACGTGTCAGTTATCAAAGTATCACCCAGTATTTTTGCGATTTATATAAACAAATATAAACAGAAACTCAAAACACTGCTTGAAAACCTTACATCTCGCTGTTATTTCTCGTTCTTACTTTTCACTATGAGCGCCGCCATGTTGAAGTGACGTCACTGAACCGCCACCTGGAGAAGTCTGAGCTCTCGAAAAATAAGATGGAGAGCTGTTCAAACTTATCTTTCCCGACTTCCCAGTAGGAATTTACCAGTTCCCACTTGGTCACGAATGCAGCAAAACACTGAGGAAAATAAGTCAGCTGAAGAGAATTTGCGGATGCAGATGAAACTAAACCCAAACCGCTGTTTTTATAGCTACTTGCTAATTACATTAGCTTAGCGCCAATAACGTGTCCACACAACTCGTCGCTTATACCAAAGGTTTCTCTGCAAAGACCTAAAACTAAAACATCCGAGCATATATATGCATATCTAGAACACGCTATATTTCAGTTTAAGCAGCTAAAATGCGAGTTGTTTTGACTACAGTAGCCGTAAGATTGTGATGCATACGTTTTGTATTCCCACCCGTATTCGGACCTCCTATTTCCGGGAGCTGCCATTTTGTAACGCTGTCTGAGTGTCCTTTCATAGTGACGTCACACTTCATACCGAAGATCCGAGGCGTGTGTCAAAAAAAAAACTGTATTTTATTACTAGTGCTTAAAAATGTAAATTTTAATACGCTAATAATATTTGATAGGGAAATAATTAAAATAAAATTGTATTAAAAAAAACGAAACAGTGTATCGGCGCTTGATTCGTTCGGCCACGAACACGTGACCAATGACGTAGCATGAGTGTGGTTGGTACACAATCACGTGACCGCTTTCGGGCGGGGAATCTAAGATCAAAAACCTAAGAACTAAAGGCTATGCTGCTCATGCTGAACATCTTTTCAACACACTTAATACTGTTAAAACTTTATACAGGGTGTCCCAAAAGTCTCCATACATAGGGAAAATTAATACTTTTTAGAATGCCTTTGACAAAAATTAACACTTTTTTTCAAGAATGCCTTTGACAAAAGAAGAACGTATTGAAATCATTTCCAATGTCTGGATCAGGAAGCTGTCACAAGCTTGTGATGGACTTTAACAGGAAACATGGCAAGCACATCACACAAGACACTGTTAACAAACTTATTAACAAATTCAAAAAGACTGGAAGTGTTGCAGACCAACCGAGAAGTGGACGTCCATGAACATCCACTGACTAAGGCACAACTGACGTGGTGTTGGCGTACACAGTCTCCCATGTATGGAGACTTTTGGGACACCCTGTAGTACACAGTTATACTGTATACTGTAAGAGTAATGATGGTGTCATGCAGAAGAGGACGGGTTCCCTTTTGAATCTGGTTCCTCTCAAGGTTTCTGCCTTATGTGATCTCAGGAAGTTTTTCCTTGTCACTATCATCTCTTGCTTGCTCATTAGAGAGCTACACTATATGGCATAATTGTTTGGACACCTGACCATCACAACCAGATGTTTCATTGAAGATCGCTTTCCAAAACCATGGGCATTAATATGGAGGTGTTTCCCCTTTGCTGTTATAATAACCTCCACTCTTCTGGGAAGGCTTTCCACTGGATTGTGGAGCATGGCTCTCAGGATTTGCCCATTCAGACACAAGAGCACTGAGGACAGGCAGTGACCTGGCGTTCCAGTTCATCCAAAAGGTGTTCAGTGGGGTTGAGATCAAGGCTTCCACTCCAACCATAACACATCAGGTCTTCATGGAGCTCACTTTGTGCACAGGGGCATTGTCATGATGGAACAGGTTTGGACCTCTTAGTTCCAGTGAAGGGAAATTGTAAAGCTACAGCACACAAAGACACTGTATACAACTGTGTGCTTCCAAATTTTTGGCAGCAGTTTGGGGAAAGAGCACATATGGCTGTGATGGTCAGGTGTCCTCATGCTTTTGGCCATATAGTGTATAGTGTACATATTTAAAGTTGCTTTGTGAGAGTGTATATTGTTTATGTATGTTTCATTTTGTATTTAATGCATGTATAGGTGGACTTGCTTATTGTATCATTGAAATATTTATAAAGTAAAATAAAAATAAAACCAATCCCTAGCGGCCACGAATTACCCAAAATGCACTGCGTTGTTTTGGTTTGATACGTGCACGCTCTCACCCTCTCAGTGGAATCCAGCGGGTTACCATGGCAACGTCCCTTCACACTTCTCAGCCTTTTTACCTGGTTAATTTATTGTCCTCAGGTATGATACAGATTAAAATAATAATTATTATTAATATTACTACTATTATTCGGGTAACGAGTTATTTTCGTGCTTATGTGAAGGAACGAGACTACTGTCTACCTGTGAAATCTACTGAACGAAATCGTTTTACTTCAGTCAAGAGTAGGGCTAGGAGCTGATCTAGAAAGGAGTCGATTCTCTGGTCAGTGGGAATCAAGAGTCGACTCCAAAGGCTCAAATTTTCTCACGACTCCCTTTTTT